>PVJA010037924.1:0-20063 GCA_004027025.1 Myocastor coypus
GCTTGTTCTCTACAGTGTGGAAGGAACCGGGCAATTCTACATCTAGTGAGTAGCTTCATGGAGCGCATCTTCCTGGCCATGCCCTCCTATGCCAAGGTGGCCACAGAGCTGGGCTACCTCTTCATCCTGCAGAACCAAGAGAAGGAAGCAGCTTTGTGGTACTCAGAGGCCACAAGACTGGGAGAAAACAGTATGACTGCATTGACAGGTCTGTGCAGGCAGGCAGGGCAGGGTGTGGTGGGAGGTGGGTGTACAGTGGCAAGCAGGCTGTCCTCTGTGGCACTTTCCTGAGTATATGTAGGCTCGGGGAGCAGAGCACAAGGCTGCCTTCCCATGAATCCATACGTCTGCCCAGAAAAGCCACACAAATACTCAGGCTGTTATGAGACCCACATGCTCCATACCAGACCCCCATCCTCTGCAGGCTGCCCTCCCCTAGATGGCCAAGCTCCTCTTCAGGGAGCCCTATATCTTCTTGGGCCCCTAGGCAGTGCCTGGGTATGATCTTACCCCTGCACACTGCCCCTGGTCTTCCCTCTGTAGACCTCCCTGGATGGGTCCTTGAATAAGGGGGCTACCACACATGCAGGAGTTTCAATGGTTTTACTTCCTTGTGTGTCTAGATGCTCTTATCTATTGTTCAAATGTCAGATGGAAGTAGGGACGGACTCAGCCTGCTGAAAAAATTGGAGCTTTATTCTCTTTTTCATTTTGCTCTTCACCAGTTTTCACTTAGCATTTTTTGAAGCCTTGCTTCCCTGGTTTCTGTGAAATCTGAACCAGCGGTGTTTGATTGGGGTTGAGGAGCCATGTGGTCCAGTATTTTCAGCAGCTGCTGCTTGACCTGGCTCCAGGGAGCTGAGTATCTGGGGCAGTCACTCTCCCTCTGCATAATACAGTGGTCAGAGTAGTTCTCTACTTTTGGTTTAAAACATCCGGCTGGCCCCTCAGAACTGTCCCTCTCCTCTATCCCTAATTCCCATGAAAATAATGAAAGATATTTTTTAAAGATTATGAGTCTACTGCAGTCCTAGAATCACAAAATTGTCTTCCATGGACATGTAAAGCAAATAGTACGAAATGCATGGAAATGTTGAGCAGTTCTGGTAACCTGTACAGCAACAGAGGCAGAGGTCGGATGGCCAAAGAAAGAAATAGACCACCGTTCCCCAAAGAGCTCCAGGAACATAAGATAAAGCTCAGTTGCCAGAAGCTGGGTGGAAAAGCATGTCAGGGGGCAGTTATCAAAGTAATGGCAGGATTATCAGAACTGCCCCCCAGTTTAGAATCTAGAATTAAGGAGGATTTTATTTGACATTGAAGCAGGAGGGAAAAGACCAGGGCCTCAAATGACTTCCTGCCACCAGCATGAAGAACAGAAGCCTTGGGTGTTCAATGTGTATGCAAAATCCCCTGGCATAAAGCCCTGCCAGGCTGGGACATGTACTGGTCAGAAGGCCTGTCCTACTCACAGTCCTGGAGCCATCATCATATCTGACCTGTCTGATAAAATCAGAAACCTTCACAACTGGGGAATCTGCCCAGCTACTAATAATCACCTGTCCAGCCCTGAGTCTGTAAATCTAGCAGTCTGAGGTGCAAAGTCCCAATATATATAGACTCTTTCCCCTGAAGCACCTTCAGTGTCTGAAGAGACAGTTATTGTCAGGAAGGACATGCTGCTCTAAAGAAGGTACAGAGAGGGGCCAGGGAGATAGCTCCGTGGCACAAGTGCCTGCCTGGCAAGTGCAAGGTCGTGAGTTTGAACCTGGGTCCCGTAAAAAAAAAAAAAAAAAAAGAAGGTACAGAGAATTGACAAAAGTAAAAAAACATTATGCAAACTAAAAAGTCCCTCAGACAAGTCAAATATTGGCTTAGCTAGAACTGAAAACCAAGATGGTGCTGAGGTGAACAATCAGGAACAAACCATAGGAAAAAAAGAAAAAAGAAAAAAAGACAAGAAGATAAATAAATAAATAAATAAATGGAACAAACCAGAATGGTCAGCCAGTATTTCCCTCCTGATACCAAAACATATCAAAGCCACAGGTATTAAATCAGCTGGAAGCCAGTTCTGCCTGGAATAAACAGATGAACAGGGCATAACAAGGCTGATTTTGTATATAAAGGCTGTTGACTAACTCCTAGTTGGATACCTGGCTTTCCATTATGAAAACTATGAAGGCCAGTCCTCATCTCACACCACATTCCAGGTGAGGTAAATATTTATCATTCTGTTTCGGTTTTCCTTGGCTTTTCTTCAGAGTGTGCTCTACTCTACTGCTGAGCTCCCTCCATTATTTGTAAGCACAAAAACTGATGAAATGGTTTTCCTGAGCATTCTAAATCTGCTTGAAAATTCAGAAAGTATAAAAGAAAATGTTTCTCCTTTTTGTTTTAAAAACTGGAATCTACTAAACTAAAGGAAACTACAGCAAACTAAAGGAAAATATTTGTGACAAAGGGTTAATGATCTTTATATATAAAAGGGAAAAATACATGAAAAACAGGCGAACTATGAACAGGAAGTTCATAGTAGACTAGTAAAAAGAACATTTAAAACATGAAAAATGTTCATTCTCCCTGATAATGAAAAATCTGAGTACTTCTGATTAAAACACTTAGCAAGGTTGTGAGGAATGGACACTTTTAAATTCCTTTTTAAAAACTTTTTTTAAAATGTGTGGACTCACAGTGATCCTCCTGTCTCTGCTTCTCTGCGCTGGAATTACAAATCATGTGCCACCATGGATAACACAACATACAATACCAGGGATCACCTGCACTTGCCAGGCAGGTGCTTAGACTGCCGACCTCTCTCCCCAGCCCCTAAATTCTTAGTAGAAGTATAACTTGAAACAATTTTTGGAGAGTGAGTTGGCCTCCCCTGTCATTTTAAATATACATGTCCTGTGGACTATCAGTTCTCCTTGAGATATCTGAAAATATGAAATGTTTACCATGGCATTATGATATTTACACACTAAAATTGAACTAAATGTAGAACGGTGTCATAATGGCCCTGCCCCTGGTGCAATCTGAGACAGGGGCATGGTGGTGTCCACCTGTAATCCCAGTGCTTCGGAGGCTGAAAACTGGAGGATCACTAGGAATCTGATCTGTGTAGTGAGACCCTGTGAACCTTGTATTAAATATATTTAAAAAGACAAGAATGAGTATGTTGTCATTAAAGAGAATGGGGTATCTTTGTATGAAGCAAAGGAAGAGTATGTGTATAAGGTAGAAATAGCAAACTGTAGGATGGTATATGGGTAATTAGATTCCTTTTATATTTAAAAATGAATTGGTATGCTCACATGGAAACATAAAAATGTAGATTTTGTTTGCTGTGGTGCTGGTCATGCCAGGCAGGGCCACTACCACTGACAACACATCCAAGCTTATTGATGTGTTTGTATACATTAACATCAGCTATATTTAGGTAAATGTCTAAAGGAACAGACTCCAATTTGTTGACAGTTGTGGTCACTAGAGAGGTGCCAGATCATGAGCGAAGGCTGTTTTTCAGTATTTCCTCAGGATTTAAATCCTCCCTGTTCAGTGTGTGAAGGTGTCAGAACAGATCCCGAGCCTGGGACTTCTTCCTGCTGCCTCATGTGCCCATCGACCTGGTGAGTACTGGCTCTGCTTCCAGGCAGTCTGCTCATTGCCACTCCATCCTGCTAACAGGGACCATCTGGTGCCACATCTTGAAAGATGAGCTGGAGGAGGCTGAGCACCAGCTGGAGTTCCTGAAGGAGGTGCAGCAGTCCCTCGGAAAGTCTGAGGTCAGAGCTTCTAGGAGAATGGATTATTCCAGGGCCCTTTCCTCCCAGAATTCCACAGCTGAGACCTCTGTTTTGCCCAACTGATTCTGCCCAGACTGCTGTTAGCTCTGAGACTCTCTTCTACAGATGCTGGTTTTCCTCCAAGCCCTTCTGGCATCCAAGAAGCACAAGGGAGAACAGGAGGTTACAGCACTCTTGAGGGAGGCCGTGGAGCTGCACTTCTCCAGCATGCAGGGCCTGCCCCTGGGCCCTGAGTACCTGGAAAAGCTGGACCCCCCCTTCCTGGTCTGCATTGCCAAGGAGTATTTGCAGTTCTGCCCCAAGCAGGTTCGGGGAAGGTCCACCCTCTCTGTCCAATGTCACCAGCCTGGGCTCCACCTGGAGCAGCCAGGGAGCCCAGTATTTGTCACATTTGAGCATATAGAACACAGGTCCCCAGGGTGGTTTCAGTGCAGACTCTGACATCCTGGTAAAGCCTGGAGTCCTGCGTCTGTACTAGGGCACTGGCCCTGCCCCCTGCCTATACCCCAGCAAGAATGTGGCTCCCTTTCCACAGGTTTCTAAGAACTATGTTAGTCTCCATTTACCTATCCTGCTTTCCCAGCCATTCAGGATTCCTTATGAGCAAGGATTATGGTTTTACAAGTCTTAATATCCCCCCAGTGCCCTGTAATAAATGTGTAAGTCAACAAATACTAATTGAGGATATTACTGTGTGCCAGACACCACACTAGGTGCTGAGGACAGTGGACAAAACAAAGTTCCCATTCTCTGGGCCTGAGCTCTGGCACTGGATGGTACAGAGAGAAGAGAGACCACAAGTGTGGCAGGAAGGAAAATTCCTACACTGAGAGTCTTCTGAGGGCTGTGGGTGCCTTGTCACAATGGAGCAAAGCAACCAGCCAGTCCCTCATGTCCCCACAGCCCCGGGCGCCAGGCCAGCTTGTGTCTCCACTCCTTAAACAAGCTGCTGTGATCTTGAGTCCTGTGGTGAAGGCGGCCCCTGCCTTGAAGGACCCCCTGTACATGATGGGTCTGGTTAAGTATCTGTCAGGTAGGTCCCCAGGTGGGTCCCAGTCTACCTACACCATGGCGTCCCCAGCTGCCCTCCCACTGTCACCTATACACCAAGCACAAGTGCTCCTGGCTGCCCCTGCCCTCTCTCCAGCCTCCAGTCCCCAGGATGCCTTCCTGCTCCCAATGGCCAGCAGGGGTCTCTCACACCCAGACCTCTTTCGCATTACCTCCTTAACCCATTCAAGGAAGAGTCACTGAACAGGATGATGTGTGGTACAGCACCTGCCTGGCAAGCACAAGGTCATGAGTTTGATTCTCTGTACAAAAATAATAATAATAATAACAAAATCACTGAGCTTCTGTTATGTGGAGGCATCCCAGTCAGGGTAAACATAAGCATACGGTACCTGTTGCAATGCCATCAGGCTGGGGAGGAAATGAAGGTAGGGAAGGGCTGTGTGCGCACCTGTATCCTCAGTACTCAGGGCCATTGAGGTAGAGGAATCACAAATTCAACTTAGAAAGACCCTGTCTCAGATTTGCAAAAAAAATTTTTAAAGTGCTGCAGATAGAGCTCATGTGAAAGTGCCCATGCCCTGAGTTCGTGCCCTGAGTGCTCATCCCCAGCAGAGCAAAAAGAAAAGAAAAAGGTTGTCAGGGATGGCCTGGGGAGAAGGAGGGCTGATCCTGAGGTTTGCCTAGCCTCCAGGGCTCCCTGTGGGTGCTGCACTGATCTCCCAAGCAGTCTTCCCCTGAAGGTTCTCCCATTGCAGCCTTTCACTCTTGAAAATCCAGCCCAGCTCTGATGACCTGGGGTCAGAACAACACAGTGGTATGGCCATGCCTTTGTCCTCAGCACACATCCTATTTCAATCTACTGAGAGCACTGTCACCCTAGTCCTCCCTGTGCCCATCTGCGTCCAGGGTGACCCACGTTGTCAAAGTTTTCAGGGTTCAAGTCAGGTAGGGAGGACTCCCTGAGTTGTGCTGGCAGCTGCCAGCAGTTTGAAGGCAAAGTCTCTAGGTGCTTAGGTTGCCATGGTGATGTTTCCACCTTTCCATAGCATGTAGAGAAGAACAGAGACTTTGGGGCCCAGAAAAAGACACACCCCACCCACCCTGCTGTGGATCCCAAGCTGGAGTATTGTGGGACCTGAATGCAGAAGGAGGACGTTCTCCTACACTCCCCACACCCCTGGGCTATTCCACTAGCCTATAAGTCCCAACCTGGCCTCAGGAGGCCCCCAGTGTCCAGAGGTCATGGGGTTTTGTTTGTTTGTTTGTTTTGTTTTTTCTTTTTCTTTTTGAGACAGGGTCTCACTACGCAGTTCAGGTTAGCCTTGAGCTCACTTTTGTAGCCCAGGCTGGTCTCATACTCACATGATCCTCCTGCCTCTGCCTCCCAGGTGCTGGGATTACAGGCATGTGCCACCATGCCTGGCTCACGAGTCTTGGATTTTACTGCAGAATGCATTCTTCAGAGCTGAGCAACTTATGTCACTAGAGCTTTAGGGCCCACATCTAAAAGACAAGGATCAGAGCTAGGAGTACACTTTGGTGGTGGAATTAGCATACTTGCCAGGCTGAGGCAGGAGGAATTCAAAAGCATCCTGGGCTATATAGTAGTTCAAGGTCAGCCTAAATTACAGAGGGAGACCCTGTCTCAAAACAAACCAGAAAATAAATAAAAATGAAGAACAAGAAGCCTCATGCTTCACAAGCTGTGCAGACATTTAATCAGACTTTTTTTTTTTTTGTCTTTTTGAGACAGGGTCTCACTGTGCAGTTCAGACTGGCCTGAGCTCACTTCTGTAGCCCAGGCTGGCCTCGAACTCACACCGATCCTCCTGCCTCAGCCTCCCAAGTGCTGGGATTACAGGCGTGTGCCACCATGCCTGGCTTAATCAGACTTTCTAAAATACTTTTTTTCTTCTTTTTTTGGAACCAGGGATTGAACTCAAGCCCTTGCACTTACCAGACAAGTGCTTATTCTACTGAGCTATCTCCCCAGCTCCTAAAATGCGTTTCATGTGTTGAACAGAGAAAAGTGCCTTGTAAATTGTGTTAATTTGATTGCTGATGTTATTAGGTTTTGCTTTACACTTAGATATGGGAATTGAGACTTACATGTATCTGGAGCTCTCCAGCAGCATGGCTGCAAAGTCACTTCACCAGTGGGTTATAGGGCCAAGGTGGCATCTCACCAAGGTTTGAGTGTCCTGACTTTTGTCAGCACCCCAGGGCCTGGTGGACTCAGGTTACAGGGCCAAGGTGGTGTCACACCAAGGTTTGGGTGTCCTGACTTTTGTCTGGGTCAGGGCAACAGAGTGTAGTTGAAGTGCTGTAAGAATAAGAACAGAACTGGTTAAAATGGTCAGCACAGGTGTTTCTGACTATGCTTTGGAAGACCCACCCACTCCCCCTCTCTTGGGGCACCAGGATCCCCAAGGAGCCCAGGGTGGAGGTTTGTCTGTAATCTCCAGGAGAACTGGAGAATGCGCAAAGCATTGTGCAGCGCTGCCTGGAGTTGGAACCCACCTCCACGGATGCCCACCTCCTCATGGCACAGATCTACCTGGCACAAGGCAACTTTGCGATGTGTTCCCACTGCTTAGAGCTGGGTGTCAGCCACAACTTCCAGGTGAGCGTCCTTTGTGCTCAGTGGCCCACTCAGCACCCCAGGCCCTGGTGGACTCAGGCTGCGGCCCCACCTGTCCCACCACTCCTTAGACCGTAGGCTGCTGCAGGTAGGGCTGCCCCCACCCCCAGCTCCTCTCCTGGGGCTGCTGTGAGTGGCAGCAGCAGTGAGCTGGACCCCTCGAGCTGTTATGTTCTTCCCAGGTCAGAGACCACCCACTGTACCACTTGATCAAGGCCAGGGCCCTCAACAAGTCCGGAGACTATCAGGAGGCCATAAAGACACTGAAAATGATCATAAAATTGCCCACTCTGAAAGCAGAAGAAAGCAGGAAGACCCACAGCCCTTCCATGCAGCCCAGCGAGAGAGTGTCCATCCTCCTGGAGCTGGTAGATGCCCTCCGGCTGAACGGGGAGCTGGTAAGAAGTTCAGTGCTCCCCTCCCTTGGGACTGGTACAAGTTAGCCCAGAAAACAGCTCTTTGCTTCTGCCCACGTAGCTATTATCTGAGTTCTTCCTCCTTTGGGAGCCTATCTCTCCTCTGCCTAAAAGACTGCTATGGCTTCCATTGCCCTCAAGATGAGTCTAGGGTCCTCCATGATCTAGCCCTGCTCACTTCACTGTCCCCAGGAAACCTGAGGAAGGCAGAGCACACAGGCCCATTGGAGCCACCACTAGTGGTTGTACAGCTTGGATATTGTGCAAGTCTAGTGAGTGCTCATTACAGCCTTGATAAACTGTGCTCCCTTGAGTTTGTTTGTTTGTTTTATTTTGTTGTCTTTTCGAGATAGGGTTTCATTATGCAGTTCAGGCTGGCCTTAAGCTCACTTTTGTAGCAGCCCAGGCTGGTCTCAAACTCACACCAATCCTCCTGCCTCAGCCTCCCAAGTGCTAGAATTACAGGCATGTGCCACCACACCCAGCCAATGGTAGTTCTAACAGTTTTAATTTTTTTTTCCTTAACTTTTTTTCAATTTATGTTATGGCCAGCTCCGCCTGTCCTGGTGCAGCATGTGGTACCGGGGATCTAACCACGGTCCCTGCAGTTGTCTAAGTTTGCCTTAGCAGGCACTTCAGAACACTGAGCTCTCTCGACAACCCTCCCTTAAGTTTTGCAATATATAAAACTCAACTGAGCCGGGCGTGGTGGCGCACGCCTGTAATCCCAGCACTCGGGAGGCTGAAGCAGGAGGATCGGTGCGAGTTCGAGACCAGCCTGGGCTACAAAAGTGAGCTCAAGGCCAGCCTGAGCTGCATAGTGAGACCCTGTCTCAAAAAGAAAAAAAAAAAAAAAAAAAAAAAAAAAAAAAAAAAAAAAAAAAAAAAAAAAACTCAACTGTTTGAGGTAGTACCAAGCCTTGGAAGATCAGGGTGGACAGAGACAGGAAGCACCTGGCTGTCCTCAGCTAGAACTAGGAATAAGGCCCTTGGAGCTACACTGTATACCTCTGGCCTCCCTTTCTCATTATGTCAAGAAGACATGAGGAAAGTGATAAAAACAGGTGCAGCTATAAAAAGTCAGGATAACATATATGAAAACAATGAAGGCCACTAAAATGGAATAACTCAAAGGTTGTACAGCTAACACTTCTGAAAGCTGACTTGTACATAGACTCCAGCCCTCCAAAACATGGAATAAAGCTGGAGCCATAATAGGATAAGAAATCCTACTACACATAGAACCAATCTAAAGAAATCTAATTACATATGAATAACTGGTCATTTTCACTCTAAGCCAGTATAATTGCTAAATTCTTGAAATAAAATGCATTAAATTTAAAATAGCAATAATTTCACCATAATGCCACATGTGAAAGTTCAAGGGAAAAGAGGACTGGGAAGGAAGTGGGGAGTAATGCACTCTAACTTCTCTCAGCTCAAGATGGGGAGGGTCTAAAATAAGTAAACTTGAAATAGTTCATGGTGGGAAGATGGCTATTAAATGAATTAAGCCGGGCGTGGTGGCGCACACCTGTAATCCTAGCACTCGGGAGGCTGAGGCAGGAGGATTGGTGCGAGTTCGAGACCAGCCTGGGCTACAAAAGTGAGCTCAGGACTAGCCTCAACTGCATAGCGAGACCCTGTCTCAAAAAGACAAAAAAATAAATAAATAAATAAATAAATAAATAAATGAATTAAAAAGGGGCTATTTCCACCAAATTTATTAAGGGGGAAAAAAAAAAAAAGGAACAAGGTCACAGGTACAAAGCAAAAATAAAGCAAACCATAAACAGCATATAAAAGCAAAAGCAGAATATGTTGACAAGGATCCAAGAACATATGCTGTGATAATGAAGTAAATATGCCTATTAAATAAAAAGGACTTGCCGGGCGTGGTGGTGCACGCCTGTAATCCCAGCACTCGGGAGGCTGAGGCAAGAGGATCGGTGAGAGTTCGAGACCAGCCTGGGCCACAAAACTGAGCTCAAGGCCAGCCTGAACTGTACAGCGAGACCCTGTCTCAAAAAGACAAAAAAAATATAAATAAATAAATAAATAAATAAATAAAAAGGACTGCCTAATGCTTTAGCTAAACAAGCAGCAGATCCTATTCCAAAAAGCCAAACAGTCCAGAGTAAGAGCAACAAGGTGGAACCAACACAGCAGGCCCGCAGCAAGTGGAACATGAGACCTCAGGTTCTGGTAATGTTAAATTCACAGCCAAATACAAAAAGGAGCAGAGTGACCAAATTGACCTTTCCACACCAGTCACTAGAATGTTAAAATATCTTTGACTCAAAGTAGAAAAGTACCAGGAAGTCACAGGAGGGTATTGTGAAGATTCTGAAGTGCTGAAAGCAGGCGGGTTCTGTGGGGTCCTGTGTCCCCAAGCTCCCTGAGCCCCTTCCCCCACCACCAAGGATCGTGGTGATGGCTCAGAGAGGTCTTTCTCCTTCCTGCCTCCAAAGCTGCTCTGCAGTTGACTGGATCAGGATTTTGTGGGCTTTGTATTTGTCACCAGTTTTATTTTTGAGGTGCTGAGGATAAGACCCAGGGCCTTCACAGTGAGCTACATCTCTAGCTCTTTTTTCATTATTTCAAGACTGTCCTGCCAAGGCACTAAGTTGCTTGGGCTGAGTTCTAACTTGAGATACTCCTGCCTTAACATCCCAGGGATGGCCAGGCATGCACTGCCATGCCCAGCTCCAAAAAGAGGTGATAAGTGTTGTCAGGCCACTGTATTGGATGATTCCCAGTGAAAGGTCTGCTTCATTCTTATATTTTAGCATGAGGCAACCAAGGTCATGCAGGATGCCATCAACGAGTTCAGTGGCACAGCAGAGGAGATCTGTATCACCATTGCCAATGTGGATCTGGCCCTGAGCAAGGGCAACGTGGACCTGGCCCTGAGTATGCTGAGGGACATCACACCCAAGCAGCCCTGCTACACGGAAGCTAAGGAAAAGATGGCCAGCATCTACCTGCAGATCCACAAAGACTCTCACCTCTACATCAGGTGCTACCAGTAAGCTCTAGGGACAGCTCAGGAACACCAATGGTATCTCAGGCAATTTTCCTTCAGGTTGTGTTTGCACTTTTCCAAACTCAGTCTCTAGAATGTCCTCAGAGTACATCTAACCAAAGGGTGAAATTTACCATAAGTCAGTGTACCTGCTCATGGATGCATTCTAAAGACGAAGAACTGAATTGGTCCCCAACCCTGCTTGCCTCCCTCCCCCCTGCCCCACTGGCATGTGTGGCCCCAGTTCTGATGGGAGCCCACAGGCCCAGCTCTGGGGGAACTGCTGAGAGAACTATGGAGCACACTCCCACCCCTGACCCCAGCTTTGCCCCTCCTTGGGGAGATGTCCAGTGACTTAGATATGAGCAGTGTTAGATCACTGAGAATAGACAACCTCAAGCTCTTGTCTCTGTGTGATTTGGTGGTGAGATCTAAAGGATACCTTTTCAGTCTCTTCAGGAAAAAATCCCTATAGGCAGTTTCAAGGGGGATCAGGGAATAGGAGAGGCTTTCTAGCAGTGGGAAACCAGTGAGCAATAGGGTGGCATGGCCAGATTGTAGTTTCAGGAAAAGCAGTGTTTGGCTGGCAATGTAGCTCTATAGTAGAACACTCACCTAGCATTTAGGAAACCCTGGGTTCAATCTGCAGTGCAATACGAAAAGAGACAGAGAGCAGCATGGCTGCCTTACAGATGGGCTCTGGGGGGAGGGGTTGAAGTGAAGGCTCTGCCATATCCGGACAAGTGAGGAGCGGCTAGTATGGTGCCTTGTGTACACTGGGCTCTCCAACTACTGGATGATGAATAAATGTTGGCCAGCATGGGCTGGAAAGGAGAAAAGAGTGGACCCAGGAATGTGAGGGGCACATAGGGCTGAGTTAAGCTTCTGATCTCTCCTCCTGCAGTGAGCTCTGTGAACATCTGCCTGGACCCCACAGCAGCCTACTCCTGGGTGATGCTTTCATGAACATTCAGCAGGTGAGTGAGAGGCCTCACAGCCTTAACACAAAGGCCCCAGGCTCATTTCTCCTGCAGAAGCTGAAAGATCGATCTATGGTTACTCCCCCCCACCCCCGCCCGCCCCATCAGCCTGAGAAGGCCCTGGAGGTCTACGACGAAGCCTATAAGAAGAACCCTCATGATGCCTCGCTGGTCAGCAGGATTGGGCAAGCATATGTGAAGACACACCAGTACTCCAAGGTCAGCCTGACCTGGGCAGGCAGGGTGGGGAGGGCCAGCCCAGAAGTGGAGGTGGACAAGGGCACACAAGTAGGGCTGTGAGTAGGAGAGCAGCAGTGTTTGTACCCCCGCTCCCTGCTAAGTGAGGTGCCAGGGGGCAAACTCAGCAACTGCCTCCTGCTCTCACACCTGCTCAGGCATTGGCTGCAGCCCTGTGTCCACTGTAGGACCCTCTCGATGAAAGCCTCTGAGGGGTGGGTGCTGGGGTGAGCATGGTGTCAGGCTCTGGGAGCAAGAGCAGACCTGAGGCCAATGATTTCTGTTCACTCAAAGGCAATTAATTATTATGAGGCTGCTCAGAAGATTAGCGGGCAGGACTTTCTGTGCTGTGATCTGGCTGAACTGCTCTTGAAGTTAAAGAAGTTCAACAAAGCAGAAAAGGTTTTGAAGCAGGCACTCGAACATGACTTTGGTGAGGCAGCATTCCAGATGCTGCAGGCATGTCCATGTCTCTCCCAAGATAGCTGGGGACCTACTTTCCAGGAGCCCAGAGCACTAATCTGACTTTCTTTTTGGCAGTCAAAGACATCCCATCCATGATGAATGATGTTAAGTGCTTGCTCTTGCTGGCAAAGGTTTACAAGAGTTACAAAAAAGAAGAAGTGGTGGAGACTTTGAACAAGGTAGCTTGATACTCACACTCACTATCTGCCATTTCCTGGTGGTGGCTGAGACAGACACCAAGAGGGCTGCAGCTCTGAAAAGCCCAGACATCTTCCTTAAGAGAAGACCTTGATTCCAGCTCTGAACTTCACCTTCCCTTCTTCGTTTCCACATGCTTATTCACCCGTGACAGTGCCCCAGAACATGCAGAACTGGGAATGGAAGTAATACACCTCAAGGTTGATGGTGGGAAAAGTGATGGCAGTGCCAGGAGTCCCCAGGCCTTGAGAGCTCTGTGTGAGACTATTCTTGTCCTTTAATTGTTAGTGATCCCTTGGGATAAACACTGTGGTATTGCTAACAGATAAAATCCACAGAAGTCAACATACGTGCCCAAAGTTAAGTGCTGATGTCCATGACTTAGGATTTCATAACTTAATAATGATAGGAAAGTAGTATACATTCAGTGGAAATTGTACTTTGAATGTTGGAGTTTGATCTTTTCCTGGACATGTACACTTAGGTTGCTTGTTAATGACAGCTGGCCTCACTTCTTAGTAAGTCACTGCATCTCAAGAGTAGACAACTGATACTCCACAGCAGTGAGGACAAATTTTCTAGAGCTCTCAGTGACACAACTCGGCAGTGCATATGCCATGGGCTGCTCCACATGGGAGGTTGGGTTATTAAATGCTTTTTCAACTTACCATATCTTCAATTTAGAATGGATTTAGCTGTATAAGACCCATTACAAGTCAAAAGATTATCTATACTAATGAGGAGCCTTTTCATCCACATCAAATGTGTACTAGCAAGGGATGAAGCTGAGATCTAAACCAGGCCTGACCTGGCCTGACCCCAGATTTCTCCATCCTGGGCAGCCCTGGCCTTTGGCACACCATCCTCAATTAGAAGCAAGTCTCCTACTTGTTCTTGAGGTACATGCCATGGTCCTGGAAGGAGAGCTCACTCTCAGATGATTTAAGATGATTTAGTCCCTGGTTGATCACTGAATTACCTCTGTTTAGCCCTGGGGAAGGTGAGTGTGGCTCATGTCTTCTAACTTGGCCCTGGAATGGCCATTTCCACCAGCAGTTCTGCACCCACCATTCTGTGTCAGGGGTATTAGTTGGGGCTGCCTCAAATTCCCAACAGAGCAGCATATATAGAACTATGCATCCATCAAAACACAGCCCTTTGAGCATCTACTGTGTGCTTTATCTGGTGGTAGTGCCACTAAAACAAGTCAGGTACAGGACCCCAGGTATCATAGAAGCAGGTAGACAGCTAAAGACAACAGTATTTTGCCCTAGTGCCTATGTATCTGCTCCTGACCTGGGGACAGTACCAGCTTACTTTCTGTGTACTCAGCAAATGGCCTTCCCATCCAAAGTGACCAAGCTTTTCTCAAGGTCACCTAAGATGCCCTTTCTAACATTGCTGGCTTTGAAATAAGAGTCTAGGACTTTCTGTGAACTGGCATGTCAGGCCCTAGATTTCTGACCCTGGCTTTATTGGTTTCCCAAGGCCCTGAAACTCCAGTCTCGGATACTGAAGCGGGTTCCACTGGAGCAACCAGAAATGCTCCCCTCCCAGAAGCAATTGGCAGCCACCATCTGCATGTCATTTGGGGAGTTCTACTTGGCAGAGAAGGACTACACCAGGGCAGCACAGTCTTACAAGGATGCCCTCTCCTACTCACCCACTGACAATAAGGTGGGTGGCCCTGAGCTGGTGGGACTGTGCCCTGACCAGGCACAAATGCCAAATTCTTCTCCACTGAGCCGCAGGTACAAGGGGCATAGCAACCCCTGGAGTGAGGAGCCTGTGTCAGCTAACCTTGGGCCCTCACCCCTGTGGCCCTTGGAACAAGGCTGGAAGGCTCACTTTGACTATCACTGGTGATGTGGAGAGGAAATTACTAAAAGTGATGTTCGTTTGGTATTTTCAGATCCTCCTTAGAGGTAGGGAAAGGGTGAGGGTTGCAGCTGCCAGGGTTTCTTGGGCTGAAAGCCCAGGCTAAGCCTCCAAGCAGGCATAAAGTTGTGAAAGAAGTGTGTTTGCAGCTGAAGGAACAGTAGCTGGCATCCATACGGAGACCATGGCAAGCTTAGCAACAGCCCTATCCCCTCACCCCATAGCCACTCACTTAAACCCTTGGTAGGTGTCAGTTACTGTTCTTGGACTCAGAGACACCGTGGGGAAAGATATGTTCCCTGTCCCCAGGTTACCAGAGGGCAGGCGGGGACAGATGAGCAGGTAGATGGTTCTGATGCCATGCCTGTGCCCACAGGGAGCTACAGGACCTCAGAGTAACGTACCTGCCCTAGAGTTGGGGCTTCACACAGTGAAGTGAGTCTGGAGCTCAGGTTGAAGGACAAATATCTTCTGCCAGCCAAGCCCAGTATGCAGTGGGCAGTTAGGAAAATCAGGGCTCACAGAAATGAGGGGAACTGAGAAGGTACCTGGGGGAGTTGAGGGCAGAGCGGATAGCAGAGGAATGGGGAGAACACTGTCAAAGACGGCTCAGAGCCCTCTCACCATGCTCCTTACTGAAGGTGGTGCTGGAGCTGGGACGCCTCTCCCTGCTCCAAGGATATCTGGACTTGAGTGAGCAGCACTGTGCCGTCGTCCTGCAGACCAATCAGGCCCATGAAACCGCCTCCGTGGTAAGAGGTCCCAAGATGCCTGCCCTTGCCTCCCCAGGGCCGTGTGACCAGATACAGGCCCCTTCCTGGACCTGTAACTGTAACCAATGCTGCCTGGCCCGCCCACTTTCCAGGGGTTTTCAGCCACAGAAGCCTCAGAGCAGGCACCCGTCACAAGGTCAGCCCTGAAATAGGCAGGGTGGGTGGCCAGCAGGGGGCAGCAGCAACCTCCTGGCCAGTCCCAGGAACTGGGTGTGGTTGATCTGCTCCCAGGGAAAGCCTCAGCCACCTTAGGTGAATAGCCCACCCAGTCCTGTTCCCAGCCTCTTCCAAGGTGACCCTAAGGACAGAAGTCAAGCTCCTGCTGAGGAGACTAAGAAACCACCTGCGATCCTTACCTTCTGGTGAAGGTCTGGGGTCCTCAGGCTTTTCCCGGCCAGCTTCCCCCAAGGCCAAGGAAGGAGGCCTCCTGGGAAGCCTTTTCCGGCCTTCCCTGCTAACCAGCCCTGGCTCTCCCAGTACTCATCAACTGCCTCAGGAATTCCGGCCCCTTGTGTGCTTTCTGACAGATAATGGCTGACTTGATGTTTAGAAAACAGAACTATGAAGCAGCCATCAATCTCTACCACCAAATTCTGGAGAAAGCACCAGGTAATTCAGCCACTGGGATTGCTAGCACAGGCCCCCACCTGGCAAGGGCTACCCTTTTGGAGCAGGGTGGACCCCCTCCCCTCCTTCCTGACTGGGCAGAGGGAGCCCCTTCCTCTCTGATTGTTCCCAGAGTGGCAGGAAACTGATAAAGACCCACTGGAACGTGCTGGCCCTCCCCAAGTCCAAGAGGCCAGTTCCTGGTCCCAGGCACTTGGCACTGGACCCAAGACAGCCTGTCTGTCCCCAGATCCCAGCCACTGGGGCTTTACATAGTCCCCTTCTAAGGTCATAGTCATTTGGAGGGCCTGGAAGTTCTCCCCTGCTGTGCAGCTCCATTCCCACTCAGTGCAGCCTAGGATCACCCTTCTTGCGGGGGTGTGGGCCAGACCACAGGCCCCCAGCAGAGTCTGCCCTGGGTCTAGAAAGTCATTGGATTAGGAGGCCTGGTCCTGGAGCCAGGCTGGATGGGCCTGAATCTTCAGAAACAGTATAATCTTCGGCAGATTATTTCATTGCTCTTTGCTCCGTGTAGGAATAATAATACCTAGTTTATCCTGTAGCTAATATCTAGGAAAGTACCTAGGACCAAGAAGACTGTAAATGGTATGTGAGTGCTAACTATTAGTATTATTATTTTAAGCATTATTAGTATTCACTCAGAACTGCAGAGCAGTTAAGACGCTGGAGCAGGAATGTGACTGCTCAGCTCAGTTGGGCAGTGCCTCCTGGTTCCTCTAGGGGCTCAGCACAGGATAGGAGCTCTCTCCTTGTCAGGCCCCCCTGCCAGCCCCACCTGAAGCAGCCTTTACTGGCCTTTACCATCTGTAAATATCTTCTCTCTCATTCTAGACAATTTCTCAATATTGGATAAATTAATTGATCTGCTGCGAAGAAGTGGCAAACTTGATGAAGCTCCTGCCTTCTTTCAAGCTCCTGTCAAGATGTCCAGCCGGGTGCTAATGGAGCCAGGCTTCAACTACTGCAGAGGTATTTACTGCTGGTGAGTTGGGTATGGGTGTGTTGAGGGCAGCTGTTTGCAAGGGTCCTCAGTAGTAGACATAGAAAGATCCTGTTCAGATGGACAGGAACAGAAAGATGGAGCCAGGAGCCAGGAGTCAGGAGCCCCACCACCTGGCTGAGGTTCTATGCAGACTCACACGCAGATCCTGTGTTTCCAGGTGCTGTCTGGGCCTGCTTCCCTGATGCTCAGTTTCCTCCACTGCAGGTACATAGGACAGCCCAATGAAGCCTTGCAGTTCCTAAACAAGGCCCGCAAGGACATCACTTGGGGTCAGAAGGCCAACTATTACATGGTGCACATCTGTCTGAATCCAGACAATGAGATTGTGGGTGGAGAAGCATTTGAGAACCTGCTAACCAAGAACAAGTGAGGCTCTTCAAGGAGCAGGGCAGGAACCTGTGGGAGGTAGGGGGTACCTGCATCCTCTGAGGGAGCCAGCTGGGGCTTCCTCTGAAGCCCAGGCTCTGCCACTAGGAAGGAATCCGAGCAGGGCATACGTACTTCAGAGAAGCTGCTGCGTGACTTCTACCCACTCTCGGCCTTCGGGCAGACCCAGCTGAGGCTGCTACAGAGCCTCTGCCTGCTGGCCAGCAGGGAGAAGGCCAATGTGGAGGCTGCACTAGGAACCTTCCTCGAGATTGCACAGGCTGAGGTGCTCTGGCTGGGCTGGGGAGGGTGCTAACAGCAGGCAGGCACAATGACCCCACTTCCCACCCTCTGTGCAGAAGGACAGCATCCCTGCCTTACTGGGCATAGCACAGGCCTGCATGCTACTGAAGCAGATCCCCAAGGCACGCACACAGCTGAAGCGCCTCGCCAAGGCCCCATGGACACTGGCTGAGGCTGAAGACCTGGAGAAAAGCTGGCTCCTGCTGGCCGACATCTATAGTTCAGGCGGCAAGTTCGACCTTGCCTCGGAGCTTCTGCGCCGTTGCATCCAGTACAATAAGGCAAGATGACACCTGACTCTGTGGGCAGGGAAGGCAGAAGGGCTCAGCAAATTCAAGACAGTCAGGAGAGTACACTGGCTTTAGGGGCAGAGAAAAAGCAGAGTAAAAACTGGAAAGAAGGAAGTAGATGAGCAGTATGTGTGGGCAACTGCCCAGGACTGGGCCTGGGGCCAGGGGTGAAAGGGCAAGACAGGAGAGGGGAACATAGAAGGACAGAGGGTGACGGGACCAGTTTGTAGGATTAAGGGGAATCCCTGGGTTCAGTCTGGGAGGAGGGATGTCTGCTGGATTGGAGCATGCCACTAACAGGCTTCACAGAAAGTTACACCCACCTGCACTGTGCTAGCAGGGGCTCAGGGTGCAGTTGGCCTCTTGCAAAGTGTGTTCCCACATCCCTATGTGGCTTGGGTTACTGCAGCTCACAGCCATGCCATGACTCCATCTGCATTCACTCTGGCATGGATGGTGATAGCTTCACCTCAGCAGGGACACTGACCAGCTTTCCCCCACAGTCCTGCTACAAGGCCTATGAGTACATGGGCTTCATCATGGAGAAGGAGCAGTCCTACAAGGATGCAGCCACCAACTATGAGCTGGCCTGGAAGTACAGCCATCAGGCCAACCCAGCCATTGGTAAGGCAACCAGCCAAGGTACCCATGGCAAGCGTGGGAGGTAGATTGGCACAGGACCCCACTCTGACCCCAGAACTCAGAGTCCGTACCCAAGATCTTGGGAAAACCAAAGCGGTTCTCACCTCCTCTGGGTGACATAGCCTATCATATGCTTGTCCCTGATCAGGTTTCAAACTCGCTTTCAACTACTTAAAGGACAAGAAATTTGTGGAAGCTATTGAAGTCTGCCATAAAGTAAGCCGCTAACAGTGGCAGGGAGGTGTGGAGGCTAAGACGCCTGGTGCTACAGGCCCATCCTTTCTCTGTACCAGGTCCTCAAGAAGCACCCCAGCTACCCCAAGATCAGGGAAGAAATTCTGGAAAAAGCTCGAAGGTCCTTGAGGCCCTGATGGTGGCTAGAGGGGGTCATGACTGGAGGAAGCCATTGACCTACCGCAGTCTCATGGAGGGGCAGGAGGTGGGGTGATGAAGAAGGAATTTAATAAATGACATATTCTTCCATGTTTCTTTATTGTATGTGGTTTATTTTGAATTATGCCTCACCTGGCTGAGGGGCATCCTAGAGTTTTACATTTTTAAGCAGAAGTAGTAGTTTTGCTCTGAAGAAGACACTAGCTTATTGACTTCTGCTGGGCTTTTTTTTTTTTTTTTTTGCCAAACCAGGGTTTAAACTAATGATTGCACTTGCCAATCAGGCACTTGTGCCACTGAGCTATCTCCCCAGCCCCTGGGTTTCTTTTACATATATATACATATACATATGTATATATATATGTATATATACGTATATATACATATATATATATATATACATATATATATATATATATATGGAAGGGTATACAGGTTGAGATCTCACTACTAGATCAGACTCATAGTGGTCCACCTTTTTACAGCCTTCCAAGAGCTGGGATTACAGGTGCAGGCCACCATGCCCAGTCTCAATTGCTGTCTCAGCATGCCCTGGGGACAGGGCTAGCATAGTAGGCCTGGGAATCAAACCCCCAGCCCCTGCACCCGCTTGCAGGCACTTTAATCCACTGAGCTATTTGGCCAGCCCTATTTTTAATTTTTGAGACAAGCTAGCCTCAACCTCTCTATAGTCATCCTGCCTCACTCTCCCTAGTGCTAGGATTACAGGTGGGAGCTACCATACCTACTTCTAATAGGCCCCACTTTAGGGCAGACTCTTTTTTTTTTTTTTTTAAAGAATTTTTTGAGCCAGGCGTGGTGGCGCACACCTGTAATCCCAGCACTCGGGAGGCTGAGGCAGGAGGATCAGTGTGAGTTTGAGACCAGCCTGGACTACAAAAGTGAGCTCAAGGCCAGCCTGAACTGCATAGCGAGACCCTGCCTCAAAAAAACCAAAAAAAAAAAAAAAAAAAAAAAAAAAGCCGGGCATGGTGGCACACGC
>PVJA010037925.1:0-20048 GCA_004027025.1 Myocastor coypus
TCAGCCCGCACCGAGGGCAGGGCTGGTGCAGCATGTGGTGCTGGGGATTGAACCGCGGTCCCTGAAGCTGCCCAAGCTTTCCCAAGCAGGTGCTTTAGACCACTGAGCCATCCTGCCAGGCCCCTAAAAATATTCTTGATAAAGATTCCTCTAAGTAGTCAAGGCTGGGCTACAGGAGTAATTCAGTGTTAAATCATATTTCTAGTAAGTATAAGGCTCTTGGCTTGAATCACAAAATAATAAATAAATAAATAAATTAAGCTATCATATTTAAGACTGTGATCATGTCTGAAGGATCAATCAATAAAAAGTAACAAATCTAGAAAAAGACCAATAACAGTGACACTGCATTACAATGGAAAAGATGGTCTTTTACATGAGTGGAGTGTGATCAGTTGAATATTTATGTGGAAAATGGTGAATCCTAGCCCACTTTTCAATCGCTAGTGATGCACAAAAACGGTTTTAGATGCTTAGAATATCTGAATGTGAAAATTTAACAACAAAATTTTAAAATGTTAAAAAGTTTAAAAAAAAAAAAAAGTTTTCATGACCCTCAGTCAAGTGAAGATTACTTAAGATTACAGTAGCCATAAGACATAAGATTATAAAGTAACATTCACTGCTAGTTTTGAAAATTCATATTAATCAAAATATTATTAGGGTCTGAAAAGGCAATACATAATCTGGCCACAAATTTGATGGTAACAATATGCAATATAATAATGTTTCTTAATTTTCTACTCTTGTTATGAAATTCTGTACCATTTGTTTTGTTGTACGTTGCTTTGCTTCTGCCTTTGTGTTATTTTCCTTTTTTTAAATAAAAACAAAATGCCTTTAAAAAAATCAATGATTTCATGGCATTTGCAAGAAAATGGACAGAGCTTGAGACCACAATGTCAAATGAAATGAGTCAGGCAAAAAAGTTATTATTGCCTAATTTCTTATGCAAGAAAAGTAAAATTTAAATCAGGCATAAAATAAAGGCAGAAAGGGAGCTGGCAAGAGAGCTTAGTGGGCTAACATGCCTTCTGAGGTAAGTGCAGGGACCACAGTTTGATCCCCAGCACCACATGCCATGCCAGTCCTCCCCCCAGGTCATGCTGAGCCAGATGGAGTCCAGGCATTGTGACACAGGCCTGTAATCCCAGTGCTGGGGAGGCTGAAAGCAGGAGGATCACCATGAGTCCCAGCCACGTAAAGAGATCCTATAACAACCAAATACATAAAAATAAATAAACAATTGAAAAAATAAAATAAAGACAGGTTTTGGAGTTGTGGAAGGGGAAAAAGGACAAAAAGGATGGAAAATGATCAAGATATGAAATAGACACGTATCAAGGCTTAAAATTGAATGCATGTATTATGTATTATATGCATACCAACAGAAAAAGAAAAATATCTACAATAAAAAAAATTGCAGACAAAATTTATTTATTTAAAAAAAAATTTTTTTTGTCTTTTTGAGACAGGGTCTCGCTATGCAGTTCAGGCTGGCCTTGAGCTCACTTTTGTAGCCCAGGCTGGTCTCGAACTCGCACTGATCCTCTTGCCTCAGCCTCCTGAGTGCTGGGATTACAGGTGTGTGCCACCACGCCCGGTGATAAAATTTATTAAATAATCTTAATAAATGCTAATTAAGCCATAGTGTTATACCATTATCCAGAACAGCTAAAAAGAAATATCAAAGGCAAGGGAAATCTCATCTACTGCTACTGGGAACATAAAACAATTCAACTGATTTAAAAAACTATCAATGTCTACTAAAGCTGAATAACCCATATCTAATGAAATGCTGTGTCCTGTCTCCTAAATTCACATAGTAAAGTTGTAACTAATCCAATAAGACCAGTATCGTGCATGTTAGGTAGAGAAGACCCAAAAACCATTCACACAGAGGAAGGCTCTGTACAGTGAGAAGGCATAAGTCCACAACTTAGGGGAGAGACTGTGGGGAAACCAAACCTGCGACCCCTTAAGCTTTGACTTCCAACTTCCAGAACTCTGTCATTATCAATTTCTGTTGTTTAAGATACCACGTCTTTGCCATTTTAGTACAGCTCTTTTAGCAGCCTAGTACAGATGGACTCAGATGTTTGTACAAATAAACAAAACTCTCAGAAACATTCCTAGCAACATTACTGAGAATAGCCATAACTTTATACAATCATATAAATTGAAGTACAGTGATTTATACAGTAAAACATAACAGAGTGAAAACCATCAGACGTGCTTAGACACAATATTATAAGTGAATTTCACAAACAATGTTGAGCAAAATAGATCAACTATGAAAAATAATTCTACTCCTATAAACTAACGATAAACCAGACAACATACATTTGTGGTACTGGAAATTGGAAGAATCGAGCCAAGATGACAAGGAACCTCTTGGAGATGCTACTTACATTCTGATTCTCAGTTTTAATGAGTGCTGGTTAAATGTATATCTCTCTTTAATAAGAAGCCATTGAACTATAGCATCATCTATATATTTTGTATGCATATCTCATGAACAAGTGGGTGGTAGATCTGGGCTTCAAATTTAGGTTTCTGACTCCAAATTCTTGATTTTACAAATGATTTTGTATTTTGATCATATTGGTTAGTTTCACATGCCCATGTACATTTTTCTTCGGTAATGCATGAAAACAACTCATGTCATCAAAAGATCTAAAATGTTTGCTATAACCATGTAGTTCACTGTAATAAAGCTCTATTCACTAAATGACCTCCTCCCCTTTCTTCTTTTTTAAGATCATTTTGGTTTCCCCCAGTTTAGACAGCAAATGTCTACCATGTTCACTGTGTTCCCCCATGAAACTTGGACACAGGCATATTCTGCCACTTGCACAACTCACTGCATGCTTCTGCTGATGGTTTCCCATGCTGAGTCATCCTGGGAATGTCACAAAGCTCATGGCTTTAAAAATTCTCAGAAACTATTCCAACGCTAGGTCACCAAACACACTACAGACTCCAGTGTATGACACAATGTTATAAGTGGACATTCTCTTCTGACTTTTATTCATTGATTTTTAACTAATTATTTTCTTTCTAGTACTGGAAACCAAACCTGACTTTTTTTTTTTTTTTTTGTCTTTTTGAGGCAGGGTCTCGCTATGCAGTTCAGGCTGACCTTGAGCTCACTTTTGTAGCCCAGGCTGGTCTCGAACTCGCACCAATCCTCCTGCCTCAGCCTTCCAAGTGCTGGGATTACAGGCGTGTGCCACCACGCCCGGCTCAAACCTGACTTTTAACTTGAAACTTTCTATATAAATTCCCCACGCATTTATGCTTCTGCCTAATTACTTGAGTGTCAATCTAATCATCTGTTTTTCTCCCAAGATACAGTCATTTGAGAAAAGTTTCTTATGTGTGGCACATAAACTAGAGGAGCCTTCATGCCCAAATATATTCTATCTGCTTATCTAAGACTAATTAAATTCCAATATTGTTCAAATCAAAAGCGCTAATTTTTTCATTGACAAGCAACAGTTTCAATTGGCACATTATCAGTGTCTACATGCACATCATCTTATGATTGTAACAACTTCATTTTATTTTCAAGGAAAAGTAATTAAAGAAGTGGAACCCAAACAGACAAAAGTCTTAGTAAAAATATTATATGTCTGTTATTTCCCCCCACTTACTACTGTACCATTCAACTATTTCCAGTTCTTTGTTTGAAAGAAAAATTTCAAAACTTTAACATTTGCAGGGAGATTGCCTGCTGCTTTGCTGTTTTCTTCTTGGTCTTAGGTTGTCAATAATCATACTCAGATTTCTGACATATTCTTAGAGATGTTTACTTGTATTCATTCCCATTCAGCTTGTACCTACCCAGCTTTCTGTTCCTATCTCCAAAAGCTACTGAAGTCACCTTGCTCTTGCTGCTCAGAGAAAGGCAAACATTCATTTGCTTCAATTTGTCTTTTGGAAAAATAATTTCCAAAGGCCTGACAAAGATCTGAGTATATAATTTTTTTCAAATTTTTGAAGTTGTGAAAAACACAGATTTAATTTTTGACTCAGAATACATCAACAAATGGACTTTATTGTTGAAAACTAAAATATATTATAAAGCTTTAAAAAAACAATATTAAAATGTAGCTGGATCTGACATTTTCAAGCTCTAGATTGGATCTCTTTAATCTTTGCCATGATGGGTTCAGTCTACTGGTCTATCGTTTCTAGTCTAATCTAAAATGTATTCTACTTCACAATTTCAAAATTTTCTTGTTCTTTTCATTCTATATCTCAATACTTGCCTTCTTTCTTATGATTCTTTTTGCTATAAATAGCCTTAATGAACTTTCTCTGTTGGTTCCCCTTATTATTAGATCACCAGATATTCATTCTCATAGTAAGTGATCAAATATTTTATCAAAATGCTGCCCTGTAGTGGGCATTATTTTAAATGCTAATGCTACAGAATTGAATAAGAATATTTAAGAGTTATACTAATAACAAAACTTATCTTTTTAAAACTATGAATAATCCCACTCACAATGGCACCAAAAAGAATAAAACAGGAAAAAAAATCTAACCAAGATGGTTAAAGATGTGGATATTGAAGACTATAGAATGCAGATGAAAGAAAGGAAAACTGCCAAAAATAAATAGAAAGTCATCCTATGCTCAAAAGTAAATGATTGATATTGCTAAATTCAAAGCAAAGTGTCTATTAATTCAATTGCTGCCAAAATTTCAAAGATATTTTTGTAGAAATAGAAAATCAATACAAAAGTCCATACAGAGCCACAACTGACCCAAAGCAGACCAAATAATCTTGACTAAGAAAAAAGTTGGAGGCCTCACTTTTCCTTATTTCCATGTGCATTATAATACTGTAATCAAAACAGTATGTTACTGGCATTAAAACAGATAGACAGACAATGGGAGAGAATACAGAGCCCAGAAATAAACTCACACACATGGAGGCCACTGATCCTCCCCAACAGTGACAAAAACACACAATAAAGAAAGGTAGCCTATTCAATAAAAGGTTGAGAAACCCAGACATTGTAGTGTAGAAGAATGAAACTGGGCCCTGCTCTTTAATCATACATTAAAATTAACTCAAAATAGACACAAGATATGAATGTAAGTCTTGCAGTCATAGAAAAAAAATGTAGGTGGAAAGCTTCTTGAAATTTATCTTGATAAATGCAAGAGAGAGACAGAGAGAGAGAGAGAGAGAGAGAGAGAGAGAGAGAGAGAGAGAGAGACACTAGTGGCTGGGATACTGCAGTGCCGGCCCCCTGCCATGCTGGCTCTAAACTGGGTGTGGTAGTGAGATCCTGTAATCCCAAGGATGGGGAGCCTGAGACATGAGCTGCATAGTGAGGCCCTGTACCAAATGAATAAATAAATAAAAGATAAATAAATCTTTTTTAAAAAAAAAATGAAGAATAAGTAAATGGAGTTGTATCGAACTTAACAAACAAAAAACACTCCCACAAAACAAATACTACAGTGAGTAGGCAATCTATAGAAAAGTACAACATACTTGGAAAGAATATGACTCATAAAGGGTTAATATTCAAGTTATATAAGGAACACCTCAAATACAAGAGGTAAAGGCCAATATTGTCTCCTTTCTGTTACATCAACAGAGTCTACTCAGATAATCCTGTGCCACATGCCCATAATTGACCTAGACTTGCTATAGAAAGTATTTATTTAAAATAAAATCTCCTGGCCGGGCGTGGTGGCTTACGCCTGTAATCCCAACACTCAGGAGGCCGAGGCAGGAGGATTGGTACGAGTTCAAGACCAGCCTGGGCTACAAAAGTGAGCTCAAGGCCAGCCTCAACTGCATAGTGCGACCCTGTCTCAAAAAGACAAAAAAATAAATAAATAAATAAAATTAAATAAATAAATAAAATTTAAAAATAAAATAAAATGAAATCTCCTAATGGGCTTAGAAAATGACACCAAGTCACTGAAATGTTCTATACTATTTCTTACATTTAATATTTGTTATTTTTTCAGTAGGTCTAGAATTTAACTCTTCTGTTCTTGAAAAAACCTGTACTCTGTAAGTACGCATGAACGTGGAATACAATTTCTTATAGTTTGCATTTAAAAACTTATAGACAAATATAACCATCTTCATCAAATAAACAAAAGAAGTGGCACAAACCTATTAAAAAATAAGAGACATCAGTTCCTAAAAAGTCAGAGAGTTTTACTTTTCCTCACAGCTTAGAAAAATGAGTGGGAATATTAGAGAAACATTCTAATCAATTTTGACAGGTCAAAAGCAAACATACTTTTTTCATATGTCATGTCCCTTATTTGTTTACAACTTCAGATATGTGCAGGCTTCTTGTGTTGGTGGAATGCAGCTGACCTCACAGAAACAGCTCTGGCTGCTCAATTGCAGTCTAAAGATGTTAACATTTTCCAGAGCAAAAATCCCAAATCTGTAATCACACAAGATACAGCAAACACTATTTTAAAGCAAAGTCAGCTCTAGAAACAAGATGGTAGTTTCCCGTCATAAGCACATTATTCCCACTAAATAAAATGCAAACAGAGGAGGCAGGAAAGGCTTTTTTAAAAAGAGAAAGGTTTCTCATGACTTCCCTTGTGAACAGCAGCCTCAGATCAGCCTGCACGGACATCAGAGGGATTCACGTTACCCCAATGTGATAAATAATGAAGCACAATGCACAATTGTCAGTAAGTTCTTAGAACCTTCTCAGACCCAAGCTACCATGCAGAATGCATTACCTCAGGCTCCAAAGGGTCACGAGGAAGGTAACCAAGTATCTGGAATGGGTAAATAGACATTATTGTACACGACTCTTGTCAGTATAGCAACCCTCTAGAAAGTCTGGAATTCTGTTTAGCTCAGCTTCTTTCTGTAGTCCGTTGGAAAAGAACAAATGGTCTATGTAGACAGCAGTCCTTAGCATGCAAGTTTAGCTTCTAGCCTTACAACTCCACCATAAACCTGGCTATAGAATTAATTTTTGAGATATTTTTATTCTCACCCAAAATAATCTTGTTATATAATATAGAAATGGTTAATAAAATTTAATAATTTATTAAAGGAATGACTAAAGCTTCAAGTAATATTGAACTTTCTTTCTTTTCATTTTTTTCTCTCTCTCCCTTTTTTTTTTCTTGCATTTTAGGACAAAGGATACAGGGTCTCACTATCTCACTACATGGACCAAACTTGTAATGATTCTCCTGTTTTTAGCCTCCCAAAGTGCTGGAATTACAGATGCGCACCACCATGTTTAGTCTCAATCACTTGCTCAGCTCACCCTGGGGTCATGTTTTTTTTTTTTTTAACATCAATTCATCGTTCTCTAGATTAATAGTGGCCTTAGTGAATGTTATTATGAATGATTTGTACTTGGTTTATTTTATATTTTATACTTTAACCTTTAAGTATTTTGTTGGAAAGGAAAAATTAGAATAGGAACTAGGGTTTTTCAGCCACAATCTGGCTTAAATCCTGGCCACTGTACTCTGCTGAAGCAGGTGCTTTACTCCACTAAGCTTTCAGGCCGGCCCTTGAACTGAAGTTTTACTAGTTTAGCAATAAATAAATACTTTTATAAGAAATGTAGTTAACTGCATGCAGATAATTATGCAATAGCCCAAAATACCAAGGCCCCAATCTCTATGACTGTCTTGTTCTTATATTCATACCCATTAGACAAGTGTCACCTCTTTGGGGAATCTAGTTTAAAGAAAGAAGAATGATAATGCTCATGAATGAACACCCTTCACCATTCCCCTTGCACCAAGCAGCATGAGTTACATGGTCCTCTAAGCTGAAAAAGAGACAGGGAAATTTATTAATCAAGCTTCTACAACAAGGTAGAATGAGGGGAAATAGTTAAGGATTAGCCTTAGTTACTTTTCTGTTCTTGCTGACACAAAATACCTAATTCCCTAAGTTAAAGGAGGATAAGTTTATTTAACTTGCAGTTTGTAGTGGTTTCAGTCCATCATCAGCTGACTCCAAGGCAGGGTGTATCTCAAAGGAGAAACACTTCATGGCAGACAGAAAGTAGAGAGATGACAAGGATGACTGTGACTTTTTCTACCCCTTGTCTCTTATCTTCTTAAGGGGGCAGTACTGGCAACCTTAATCCTAGTGCCTTTGATCCTAGCAGTGTACCAGGAACCAATTCCAGCACCAAACACTCTAGACCCAGGCACCTCTAGAAAAGCCCCATCAATGATCCCATGAGCACTTGGAGGTACACTTAAACACATGCCATAACAGACAGAAAGTTGGACATATTAACGTATAGTAACTTCCACATTTCTTTTAACCATTTTGTAAAACATTTTTGTTTTATCTGACTCAAAAATCTTACTTAAAATCTTCTGGGGGCCCGGCTTGGGCGCTGCAGGGACTGCAGTTTGATCCCTGGCACCACATGCTGCGCCAGTCCTGCCCTGAGGGCAGGCTGAGCCAGCCATAAAAATAAATAAACAAACAAAAGTTCTGAAACAAGAAAAAAAAAATTAAATTAAATTTTAAAAAAGAGAGATTATGTTTTTTAACATCAATTCATCATTCTCTAGATTAATAGTGGCCTTAGTGAATGTTATTATAAATGATTTGTACTTGGTTTATTTTATGTTTTATACCTTAAACTTTCAGTATTTTGTTGGAAAGGAAAAGTTAGAACAGGAACTAGGGTTTTTAAGCCACAATTGTTAGTAGTTGGACTATTTAGAGTATTTCTTCAGTCTTAAATAACAAGACATGTCATCCAGAAACTCTTTGTCACGCCTCTAGGGATTCAAACTATTTATGATTGCATAATACTATTCCAATACATATGTAGCTGCTGCTAGTAAGCTGTGCAAATGTCACAACTCCAGCTAGACATTCTCAGAATAAAACATAAATATGAGAGGGAGAGAAATAATTTTACTGGTGCCACGACCCCGCCAGATCTATGCTTGTCTGTGTGGAAAGGCCAATTGCGTAAAAGAAGTTCCAGGTTTTGTTTTTAGACGACTATGAGAAAAGCAACCAAAAGACATTTATGAGACATTATTGTTGCTTGAGAATTTAGTCATTTTGTGATTCTTGAATAATATTGTTTTGAGAAATGCTGGGTAGAATTATTCCTATTCTCTGACTAAGTCTGCTCAGGTCAAGTCAATTTCAATAGACATGTGGAACACTTATGATGGCTACTATAACTGAACTGCTGAATGCTGAAAGCAACAGTTAATGCTTCAATATTTTTCTTTTTAATTTTTTATACCTTTTTCTTTCACCAATTTTTCATGTTTGTATCTGGTAATCAAAACAGCTCATTTGAAGATAACATTATGTAATACAGGAACCATTGTAGAATTTCTTTTTTTCTTTTTAGTGAAATTTTGTATCATTTCTAAGGTTTTTGTTTTTCACCATTTTGGATTTCCTTTTTCAAAAAAGAGAAACCATTCAATAACAACCCATGCAGTAGAGCCACAGAGCAGTGGAAAACATAAAGCTTACAGTGAGGTAGGGAGAAAGATAGCTATCCTATGCTAGGCTGATATCATCTGTGCAATGTATAAAAGAGAGGTTGGGCATGCGATAGCACACACCTGTTATCCTAGCTACTCCTGGCAGTCAAGGAGAATTTCCATTTCAAACCTATCTGGGCAAAGTGGTTAGACCTTGTTTTGAAATAAAATAAAAAGGAATGAAATTATCTCAGTAGTAGAGTACTCCCCCAGCCTACCCAAGGTCCTAGGCTCAATATCCTTCCTGTCCATGAAAAAAACATAAAGGTAAAATGCTTCGAGGGAGCAAACTGTGGAAGTGGCATGGCCATGCTACCAAGGTGAGCAAGCCAAGGAATTCTGGGTCGTCCACGGGATTGCACCTGTGTCCTGAAGAGTGACTCTCTATCAATCCCTAGAAAATTCATGAAAATCAAAAAATTTCATTACTTTCTTTATTATTGGTTTTCCAGGCTACATTTTAAAACAACATCACTCCTAATAGTATCAAGAAAAATTAAATAATTAGGAATTAATCTAACCACGGAAGTGAAAGATCTTTCCAATAAAAATATATCACCTTGACAAACTGAATCAAAAAAGACCTCAGAAATGGAAAAATATCCCATGTTCCTAGATGGGTAGAATCAATATGATGAAAATGGCTATACTACCAAAACTGGCATATACAGTTAATGCAATCTTAATCAAAATATTAACTATTTCACACAGGTCAAGAGAACATAATCCTCAAATTCATATCGAATCATAAGAAATCCTGTAAAGCAAAAACACTCCTTTATTAAAAAACAAAAAAGCAAAGCAGAAAGCATCACAATTCTAGATTTGAAGTAATACTAAAAAAAAAAAAATACTGTTGTAAAAAGAACACAGTACAAGCACAAAAACAGGTGTGCAGATCAATGGAACAGAATATAAGAAGCAGAAAGATCCGAGGTACACTCAGCTATTTGATCTTTAACAGAGAGGCCCAAAATAAACACCGGAGCAAGGACAGGACAGCTTGCATAATTGTACTGATGATTACTGCTGGTTTATTAAAGGGAATAATTAATGCTCACATTTTTCTCTCACCTTTTTAAATTTTTATAATTTGTTGACCAATTTTGCATGTTTGTATCTGATAGTGTGAACAATTAATTTGGAGACAACAGTACACAATAGAACAGCCATTGTTAAATTCCTATTAGTTAGCTTAGTGAAATTCTGTATTGCTTCCAATTTTTAAAAAATAATTTTTATTCTCTTTGAAAAAGAAAACATAGGGCCAGGGAGATAGCTCAGTAGAATAAGGGCTTGCCTGGCAAGCACAGTGTTCTGAGTTCAATCCCCAGTACCAGGAAGAAAGAAAGAAAGAAAGAAAGAAAGAAAGAAAGAAAGAAAGAAAGAAAGAAAGAATAACATGCTTATGATGAATTTTTTAAAAAAGATATACTATAACAAATACTGATGAGAAATCTGATCATCAAAGAAAGGGGAAAAGGAGCCATTCTACATTCTTGGTAGGGATGTAAACTAGTAAAAACACTGTGAAAGTCAGAGTGTACACTACCCAAAGCACCAAAACTAAAAATCATATCTGACAAAGCTATGCCTTTTCCAAGTATGTCCCTAAAAGTGTAAATTCAGCACATTGCAGGGATACATGCAAATGGATATTTGTAACAACATAACTCGTAAGAGCTGTTTTGGAAGCAACCTCTGTGTCCATCAACAAATGAATGGGGAGATAGTTTCATCGCACAAGTGCCTGCCTGGCAAGTGCAAGGTTGTATGTAGTTTGAACCCTGATTCTGCCAAAAAAAACAAAACAAAAACAAATGAATGGGTAAGGAAAATAGGACCTTTATGCACAAGGAAGTACTGCTCTGTCATAAAAAAGAAGATAAACTTAAATCATGTGTAGGAAAGTAGATGCACTTTGAGACTACAATATTAAGTGAAATAAATTACAGACATATGCTTAAATGCTACATGATTTGTATTATATGAGAACCACAAATTATAAATAAGGAGCAAAAAGTAGAATAGAAAACAGGGAGACAGATCTTTTGCAAAAAGAGAAAGGGACAAAGAGATGGAGAGAATAGGAGGGAGGAAAAGAGATAAAAAAATTAGTATGCATTAAGCACAGTATAAGCACCAGGTCCTCATGAGGAATGTGGTCATTAGGTACTGCTGACATGTACTAATAACGAACATTTTCAAAGTTTTAATATGGTAAAGCACAGGGACGAAATTGTTACTTTATGTCATATATAATCATAAATTCAAATTTTATTGAAGACTTAAGTGTAAAGATTAATACTTTATAAAACTTTTGGCTGAAAATTTAGGAACTAGCTTCTTGCTAGCCAGTAATTAACTTGTTAATAATTTCTCAGGCAGGACACCAAAAGCATAAGGAATAACTGTAAAAGAAAGCAGAACTATTCTACACTAAAAACTGCTACAGAACAAAGGAAGCAACTAACAAAACAAATGGGTAATGGGCATAAAAGGAAAATCAGATACATGGCAAGGATATGTTCTCTTGACACTTCTATTCAATATAATACTGGAAATCCTAGCCAGGATCATTGAGAAGGAAAAATAATAAACAACATCAAAATTAAAGTGAAGAAGCAATGTGTGAGAAAATGTTTGTGTATCCTATATCTGCTGAACAGTTAATATCCAAAATATACAAAAATTTGTGAATCTCAGTACCAAGAAAATAACCCAATTTTATAAACAGGTAAAGGTACTGAACTGCATTTCTCCAAAAAAGACAAATAAATGGCCAACAGGCATTGTACTAGTTTGAAAATGTGCCCAACCTCACTTATTGTCAGACAAAAGCAAGTTGAAACCATGTGAGTTATCAATTCATATTGCTTATCATGGTTATCACAAAGAAAGCAAATGATGATGCAATGGTTTATATCTGGGAATCCCTGCAACGCTTCCTGTGCTCTTAGTGAGACTTTGGGGAGCTGATAGGCCCACCGGTGAGTGCAGTTCTTCAGTGGCTTAGTGGTTGTAGGAGGCTGGCCACTGAGGACTCAGCCTAGAAATACCCATCTCCCTCCATCCTCTTTATGCTTCCTGCCTATTGTGCCCTGTGCAGCTTCTCTGCCATGTGGCTCTGCCTTGCAGCCAGCTGACTACAGACTGAAATCTCAACACACTTCAAGCTTTCCCTCTTCCAAAAGAAAAGTGATCGATGATGTACAGTGTCCCTAAGGAGAGCCACTTAGAGAGAAAACGTTCTCTCAGGCTTCCACAGAGAGGAAAATGTTTAAGCAATGGCTGCAACTCATCCAGATGGCTGACCCTGACAAAAGTTCTACAAACCACAGTACATGGTTTCAGGATAAACCCTGAGGGGATCTGACTGACGTTGTCAGATACAAAAATTACATATTTTTTGTACCATAGGTCTTGCTTTATCTTGGTCTTAACCACCCAGCACAAACATCTAGCCACTATGTAGAAAAAGGAAAGCCATATTCATTTGCTGAGTTGTAAAAGGCTCAAGTCAACAGCTTCTGATAATGCCAGATGAGCTGATAATCCACTATTGTTATGGACTATTGGACTGTACATACAGCTACTTTCTCTTTGTTCAGTGAAAAGAAAGATCTGTACTAATGACGTCTGGACAGGAAATCATGTCTGCATTTCGTACTGTGAACAACTATGATGAAGACAACACTATGCAATGTATTAACTATTGTAAAAAATGATGATAATAATAATGATAAAATAAAGCTCAGGTAATTAAAAAACAAGAAAGTTATAATATTTGTAGAACTGTAAAATGGTACAGCTACCATACTCAAAACTAGAACCACCACATATTTAGCATTTGCTGAAATCATGGTCTTAAGGTGATATCTACTCTTCCATAGAGACTTATGTGTAATAACCAAGATATATTATGTGTAATAACCAAGATATAGATGTCCCTAAAAGGTGAAAACATTACAAATATATATATATATATATATATATATATATATATATATACACACATATATATATATGAATATTATTCAGCCTTTTTAAAAGAAAGAAACTTTGCCACTCATGACAACAGCCATGGATCTGAAAAGACATTCTGCTAAGTAAAATAAGTCAATCACAAAAGGACTAATACTACAATATTCCTCAGGTCAAACAACCTAAAAGTCAAAGATCTATCCAATTGTGGTGACATACATGCCTATAATCCCAGGGCTTGAGAAGCTGATTCAGCAAGATCACTGTGAGTTTGAGGCCAGGCAAGGCCACATAGTGAATTCAAGACCAGACTGAACTACACAGTGTGAATGTGGCTCAAAGAAAAAAAATAAGGTATAGAAATGAATAATGGTGATTAACAGGGATTGTAGAAGAACGTGGAAAGTTGTTCAATGTATACAAAGTTATAATTATATCGTGTGCAGAAGTCCCAGAGACCCATTGTAGAAGCTGGTGCTTCTAGCTAAACAATACGGTGGTATACTTAAGCATTTTAAAGAGGTTAGAAGTCATGTCAAGTGTTTTGACTACAAAAATAAGACAAAGGCAAAAAACATAATATGGGGGTGTCAAATGATATATAAAAATAAGGTGCAATACCAACAAGGAGTTATAGGTAAGACAGTATGACTTGCAGGTTATCATGGAGTGGTGACTGGGTTCAGATTAATTGCTATAGTCTGCCTTCTTGTTTGTGTGTGTTGGTATGGGTGTAATTCTTAATAAAATGAAGTCTAACAGCTGGGCATGGTGGTGCACGCCTGTAATTCCAGCACTTGGGAGGCTGAGGCAGGAGGATCAGTGTGAGTTCGAGACCAGCCTGGGCTACAAAAGTGAGCTCAAGGCAAGCCTGAACTGCATAGCAAGACCCTGTCTCAAAAAGTCAAAAAAATAAAATAAAATGAAGTCTAAAATAGAATGTTTCTTAGATAAAATAACCATATCTTTCCTACTTAATGCAATTTAAAGGAAACTATGGCACAACTAATCTTTCTCCCTATAAGTTACAGCCTCACTGCTCCTTTCTCATCAGCCTCCCAAGTAGGCACACCTATCTCTACTTGGCCTCTCGATTCCTGCAACCAGCTACCACCTGGTGGCCCCCAGTATAACCCCAAATCGCCCAATCCTCTGCCTGCTTACACTTATGTCACCCCAACAGGCAGGCGCTATGAACACACTCTGCGTGGAACTTCTTCTGCCCTATTTTTAAAGTTTTCTATTATTTGGCCCAAACTACATATTTCATTTCCCTCTAACCCATTAGATACTAGAAAACGTAAGTCTTTTTACTCTAATGATTTACTTGATTCCTCTCTAACCTGCTAAATACTGAAACAAATTTCAGTTTCCTTATTCTCCTAAGAATACGGATTGGAGACAGGAAACCTTTCTCTTCTTTGTATATTCCAATTCATTAATTACAATTTGTTTCCCAGATTAGTCTTATTTTGGGATATTGAAATAAGAGTTATTCCACATATCCTTTTTTCCTTTTTTATTTGAAAGAAACAAAAACAATAAAGACAATACAGAATTTCAAAACAAGATGATAGGAAATTTCTTTCTTTTTTTTTTTTTTTTTTTTTTTTTTCAGGATCAGGTATTGAACTCAGGACCTTGCACTTGCCAGGCAACTGCTTATTCTAGTCAGCTATATCCCCAGCCCCATGATAGGAAATTAATAATAGTTATTATGTTGCATATTGCTATCTTTAAAGTAGTTGCTCAGATTACCAGATATAGGCATGCAAAATTAATCAAACAATATAAACACTAACTGTTCCTTTCAATAAACTAAAATAAATTAGTAATGAAGTTATTTTAGCTATCTTGCATATATATACATATATTCTCCCCACTTCTTTTTTGTCTTTTCCCTATCCAAGCTGTTCTTGTCTTTTAAGTAATTTCTTTCCTTTTCATTACATCTGTTGTACCTCTTGGATCTTATCAGATCCGCATGTGTGTTTAGACGCTGTATTGTCTCTGTAGTGTAAAAAACTTAAAGAGTAAATAAGAACCATATATATTTTTAATCTTAAAAGCGCAATGTGGCATGAATATCTTGCATCCTAATGTTCCTATCTTATTAACCTCACTGTGTCAATTCAACAGAACTAGTGATCTAAACATTTAATGAAAGGACCTAAAAAGATTTCTCTGCTTCCTCAAGACCAGTTTTTGGTGTTATTTTTATACCAAATGAGAAATTCTAACATTTTGGGGATTACTTATAGCTATATTTTATTTTTTGCTGGTTTGAAAGCATCTACAAATATAAACAATGAATGGTGAAGATGTTGAAAGATATACAATAGACTTTTTTCTTTCTTTCATAGTTATTAATCCAGGGTCTTTTGAGAGGGTTTTGCCTGCCTAGGACTAAGCTGCCTAAAAAAGTGAGCAGGCTGATTCCATACGTATTTACTCTGGGGCCATTGTCTTGTACAATGCTTTCCATAAAGCCCTGCTTGTACTAGCCTCAAAAGAATGCAGCTTGCCTGGGGCGAAGGCCTCCACAACATACCCATGAAAATCAGCAGTGTAGCAGAGAGTACAACACCAACTTCCACAGCAACACAAGGGCTCCTTGATAGGATAACATTTTAGGTCCAGGGCATCATGAGATTAAGGATAAAATAGAATTTCTACTTGCAAAAATACATATTATCTTATAAAGCATCTCCAACCCTGTTAAAATTTTTCTCCCCTCCACCTCAGAATATTTTTTATTTGGAAATACTACACATTCTAGTACTTTAATTTTTACTGCACTGAATTAGCTGTTTGCATGAGTTTCACCGCCTTTTCTTGCTTTTCCTGAGGATTTGGTTACCCAAACAGACAAAAGATCTAGCAAAGTACATGAAAACCTTTGGAATCTATCTGTTAACAGGGTACTCTGAAAGCCTTTTTCTAGTCCTGGAGAAACCTTAATAGGCAATTTAATGAATATTTCTCAGGTCTTTGGTGTGGGTGCACGCCCTTCTTCGGAACTTGGCACTACTCTTCTTGTTTTGCCTCTTTGATTTCAAAATCCTTCCTCTGTCCGTCTATTCATACTGACTTTTCTCAAATTCTATCTTTGATCTGGGCCCAACAAGCTGTCTCACTGTTCCCTTTTCAGGTGCTTTCTACTTTTCTACCCAGTTACCAAGCACCTTATTTTCTCCCAGCAAGCTCTGCTCTGGTATCCCTCCCTGCTGAGATCTACCTCAGTACCACTGAGATGCACTCTCACAGTCAACTTCCTTTTCGAAACACCCACTCTTGATGTCAAGAATGTGGAGCAAAAGACAGTCTTGTTCACTATCACTGAAAATACAGTGTGGTAATACCCCTTTGGGAAACAGCTTGGCAGTTTCGCACAGAGCTACCTATTCTCTTTCCATATGCCTCAGGAGCCTTATTTGTAGCATTTACCTAAAAATGTTGGAAACTTAAACTTGTACAAAGGACTTGCACATGTACTAATGCACTTTTACTCATAATTACTAAAAGATTCTCTTCAGTTAATGAATCAACAAACAGTAGTTCAATGAATAGATCACTATGACAAAAAGAAGTGCATTATTAAACCATGAGAATATAAAAGAAATATCAAATATGTATTGCTCACTGAAAGAACACAGTCTTCCAAGACTGAATACTACATTACTTTCAGGAAAAGGAAAAACTATGGAGGTAGAAAAAAAGTTGATGTTGCAAAGGTTAACTTGGAAAGAGGGATGAAGAGACCAAGCAGAGAAGGTTTTTAAGGCAATGAAATTGCTCTAGAAAACAGGTTTTCCTGAGGATGTTAGAAACCTGGAAGGAGGTAGATTAATGTCTTCCACTCTTAGAAGAGTACCAGTTATATTAGAATCGGGGTAGGGCCTATTTGCAGAAACTTGATCCAAAAACCTACATCTGTGAATTAAAACTGTTTTAACCGGCATGAATCAGCATGAGAAAAGGCTACCTATGCTTAGGATCCCTTGAGACACTTATCTCCTGTCTATGATGAACTCAGTGTTGGTCAGCATGTGCCTGTTCACCTCTTTTTCACTTTATTTTCCCACAACTGAGCCAAACTTTGACTTCTCTTGAAGTTACCTAGTTAATCATATGTCCCTGCCCTAATAGAGAGGAATCATCCAGGGAACGGAAGCTCAGTAGGTAAGACCGCCATGACTTGCTTTTCTTACCATCCATAAATATGACGTTTGTTCCCACTTCCTGACTCCTGCCCACATGAAGGTGGGTTCCCTCATTCTGTCAAGATCACTTCTCCATTGCATTCTAGACTTCTCCTTTGCCCTCAGTGGCTTCTCCTAATCACTCATATGGATTTTTCTTCTGTGTCCTTAACTGGTTCTCAACTACTCCAGCACAAACATGCTCAGACCCTTCCCACTGGGAAAAAAATACTTCCTGATCACCACCTCTCTTGAATATCCTTTGGTTGAATGAGAGGAACATTTTAGTTGCAATTAAAAAAAAAATTCATCTTCAATCACCTTACACAAAAGAGGAAATTTATTCACTCCAATGCAAGGAAGTAATAATCCAGCAAAGTGCAAAAAGGTTATAAATTCAGCCACAACAAAGGAACAATCAGAGATTCAGTTGCCTGGAGTTTCTTTCCATCTCCTCTCTACATCTTCTTGCAGATTGGCTTTCTATTTTCTCAGCGCAGTTGAGTTTTTTTCATATGGCAGGAACACAGGTTCCTGAATTTCATGGCACACAATTTCTGTTAGTGTACATAAACTACCATGACAAAATGCTATCAACTGAATGGCTTTAAACAACAGAAATTTATTTCTCCTAGCTCTGAAGGCTGAGAAGTCCAAGATCAAGACACTGGTAGCAGATTCACTGTCTGGGGAGGGCTTGGCTTCTGACCATATGTTTTTGTTTCTTTTTTAAACTGTGTACTCACATTTTAAAAGAGAAGGATACAAGACTTGTAAGTTTCTAGTGAGGCACTAATTCTATTTATGTGAGCTCCACTCTTATAATCTCATTACCTTCCAAATGTCTCAGTTTCTAACACCTTCATAGTAAAGAATCACTCAACATATGAATTAGACTAAAAGCACGAGTATAAGTCTGCAGTAGTTTCTATCTTTGGGAAAGGACTAACCGCTGTCTACTGAAATTCATGTCAAAGTCTTGGAAAAGACCCATTGCTTTAGCTTTGTTCCAGTGGACAACATGGACAAATTGCTGTGTCAAGGGGACATGTGCCCACTTGTTCAAGGGCTTTGCCCTTGAGTCAAGCAACCAAGGTCAGGGAAGACACTTCATACATACGATGGCAGCAGCCCCGTGGTGGACACCTGAATGGTGGCAATTCCAAGGGGAATGAAGGAAAATCCAACAGATAGCATCATAGATGCCCACAGTAATGGAAAACATTGCAGAAATGAGTACCCAAACTGCAGCCCAAAACGTTCTTATTTATTGTAAAGTACCAATGTTGCAATCAAACCTAAATATAGTGGTTTTAATTACAAAAAAACAATAAATATCTTCACTAGAGGAAGTTTCATTGAGCTACAGTCTTCTTTGCTACCACACATCTGAAACGCTTCTAATATGGGCAACATTCCTCTCTATTACCAGATAAATTGGAAACCTTTTTTTCCTGGGGCTTGCAGAAACTTTCTTTGATCACTTGCCTTTGTTGATAGCATCTCCTTACTACTTGAAAGTTTTTCCTCCCCAAATGGTATAATATCATTTAATATCATCTCTGGCCAGTCCCTCACTCTACTATAAGTGTATTTTCCTGTTTTCTCCAATATTCTGTGAAACAAAGCACACTTCCATTATCACAATTATTCCACATGGTTTCCTTTGGTTTCATACATAGATCTCTTAATTCATCTTTTACCATGGTTAGTAGAGTGCAACCTATGAAAGAAAAATTAGATCCTATATTGTCCCAAATGCTGTTCAAATTTCTGAAATCAGCACAGTGTGGTCTGAGCTCCACTCCCTCCCTGTATACCTCTTTTCCTCCTGCCTTCTCGGTGGTCCATAACTGAAATGTTCAAGCCTCACTGAAATGTTCAGGAAAGAAAACCTCTACTTTTAGCCTGGTTTTTGTTTAGCCAGCTTTCTTATAACTCAGTCTTTATTTTCACTTAAAATTTGGGTCAACAAGAATAGAATAACTGTTGAATAACTTTTGGGAAGGAAAAAAAGAACTATATTTAGGACTGAAAATTAAGTTGAATCTTCTCTAAAGTCACTAAAATCAATCCCAGGTGCAATTACAAAAAGGAATGAAAAAAAATAAGAAGAGGAAAAACTGATTTGTTAAAGAGTAGTTACACTTAGTGGTTTGTGAGTAGTTATCTTACTGGTTAGTAATTATATTTTTGAAAGTTAATTAAAAACAAAGTTAGGCCGGGTGTGGTGGCGCACGCCTGTAATCCCAGCACTCGGGAGGCTGAGGCAGGAGGATCGGTGCAAGTTCGAGACCAGCCTGGGCTACAAAAGTGAGCTCAAGGCCAGCCTCAACTGCATAGCGAGACCCT
>PVJA010037926.1:0-20108 GCA_004027025.1 Myocastor coypus
GCAAAAGCCAATGCAGCCCACAGCCCTCTCACCTTCACACTCGCGTAAGCGAGCGGGCTCTTCACTGGCTTAGTTTCCAGAAACACTGAGTTCTTTAGAGTTAATTGTTGCACCGGTGCTTCCCACTTCAATTTTTTCTAGGCCTTTTGGAAGCTAAACTATCTAACAGACTTGTACTCATCTTTCGCTGATTTATTATTAAATTCCCGGGGAAAATACTTATCGCCTACCAGGTGTCAGGTACTATGGAAAGTGCTAGTAATTTAAAGCCAAGTAAAACAGGTGACAAATAAATCGAGTAAGGGGGCAGGGACGATGGTGAGAGTGCCAAGTGACTGCCTTTGCAGTGGGTGCCTATGTTTGAACAACCTCTGGGAGGATGTGGGGACCTATGGATGTGCGGCAGGTTTCTGCCTGAGGGACCAGCCAAACCAAGAGTGTAGGGAGGAAACCTGTCTGCTCAGGCTGCAAGGAGCCACGGAGCCTGTGAACTGGAGGCAGAATTACCGAGGAGAGAGCAGTGTGAGGAAAGATCAAAAAGAAAGCAAAAGGCAGACTGACAGAGGAGTCTGGAAACAGCACGCAAGGGCATTCCGGGCAAATGGCAGGGAAGATGGCAGAGATTGGTCTCTTGCCATCAGATAAAATAGACTTTCTGTAAAGGACTATAAAAAGAGACTCTGAAAGTTATTACATTGTAATTATGGGTAAACTGCTTTCTCTCAGCTGCCAAGCTTGGCTCGCAGGCGCAGCCTGGCCCACAAGCCAGCATGCCTGTGGCAAGGAACTGGGTTTGTCGTAAAACCTACGTAACCCCGCGGAGGACCTTCGAGAAATTCCGCCGTGACCAAAAATTGAAGCTGATTGGTGAGTATCGGCTCCGGAACAAGCCAGAGGTCTGGTTGGAGGGTCAAATTCACTCTGGTCAAGATCCACAAGGCTGCCCCAGAGCTGCTAACGCTGGACGAAAAGGACCCATGGCGTCTCGTGGAAGGCAACGCTCTCCTGCGGTGGCTGGTCTGCACTGGGGGGCCAGGTGAGCGCAGGAAGGAGCTGGATTAAGTCCTGGGCCTAAAGACTGAGGAATTCCTGAGAAGCGCCTGCAGACTGGGCCTGGCCTTGGCCAGGCCTCCAAACTGGGCCTGGCCAAGTCCACTCACCAGGCCCGTGTGGTCATCCGCCAGCGCCACATCAGGGTCCGAGAGCAGGTGGTGCGCACGCATCCTGTCTTTCGTCATGCGCCTAGGCTCTCAGAAGCACACCCACGTCTCCCTGCGCTCCCCTCATGGGGGAGACCACCCAGGCCGCATGAAGAGGAAGAATGCCGAGAAGGGCCAGGGTGGGGCTGGAGCCCGTGAGGAGGAGGAGGAGGAGGAGGAGGAGGAGGAGGAGGAGGAGGAGAAGGAGGAGGAGGATTAAGCCCACCCTGCAATTTCTGTGGAAAGGTTTAGTTTTCTAGTTACAGAATAAACCAGTTTGCAATTATTAAAAAAAAAAAATGGATAAACTTAACAAGAGGGTATAAGAATTTTAAGAAGACCTAAATAAATCAGTAACACACAATGTCACAGGATTCGGACACTACACAGTATAAAAAAGAAGTGCTTTTCCACAAATCGGTATACAGATTTAACATAATCTGTATGGACACGTCACATGAGCAACTCAGCCTAAGAAAAATTTGTGTAGCCTCAGCCACAAGGCACTTCTGTTTGATCTCGGGGTGGGGGGCAAAACAACTGCCAAGGTGGCGGGGAGAAGGATGAGAAAGCCCCGGCCACCATCTTCTTGGGGACGCGCGGGGGAGGCCCGTCGCAGAGTCTGTTTCTGGGCAGGTAGGCCTACAGTTGCCATGGAGAGGAGTAGCTCTACATCTGCTCCCGCTGTACCTGCGTAGTTACCTGCAGTGTCCCAGGTCACACGCTGGTCAGAAGACGCAGTGTGCAGGCCATAGGGGAGATACTGTGGTCCTTGCCTTCTGCTCTCCCTGTGGAGGACCTTGAACTGTACCAGCATCTAACTGGGAGACAGCGGCTTCCAGCCTCCTCCCTCTGCGGGAGCAGCGGGTACCCACATGAGTAGTGGGCAGCATCCACAGGGCCCGAGGAAGCGCCGCTGCCTATATTTGCCACCATTCCTGCGGTCAGCGCAGTAACCCAGGGAGAACGGCACGTGTTTTGCTCTGTGCGTCACACCTGTGGGGACGTCTAGGCCATCCCTGGAGTTGTACAACAGACAGAGCCAGCGGGGCTTTCTGGGTCTGAGACAGTGTACACTGTGCCCAAATTCAGTAATTATAGCCGAAGAAGACACGGATACTGTGGTACCCGATGGTAAATCACCTCAGCGTGGCATAACAGATACCCTTACTACACATATTCAGGAGAAAGCTTACTGAGAAGGCCATCTCAGGAATGGAGAGATTCTATTCCAGCAAATGCATGAATTTAAATGCAAGAAATGTGAAGAAAAAAATAAAGTAATATGAGACATCTTAAAGATCACAACTAATAACAAATTCCAAGAACATCAGAGAAAGAGAAATGACTGATGAATAATTCAAAAGAATGGTTGTTAAAAAGTTTGTTTAAATCTGTAACAATACACATACACAGTTAATTGAAATTAGGAAGACAATGTAGAATATTAATGAACTTAGCAAGTGACAGATTGTGTAAAAAGGATCAACAAGAAATGAATAGTTAATGAACCAGATAAACTATCAGTTGACAACTTTAACAATAGGATAGAAAAGGTGGAAGGAAGAAAGAATATGAGAACGTGAATACAGGTCTTTGAAAATATTGCATTCAGAAATGAAGGAATTCAAAATAAGAAATAAAAACAATGAAGAGAGCCCTCAGGAACTCTGGGACATAGAGTAGCAAATCTATTCAAGGGAGTTGGACATGGTGGAACACATCTATAATGCCACCTCTGCCCCAAATTTAAAACAAAGGGGTAGACAGTTGTGCTGGGAATGGAGCTTCGGAAAGAAGACATTATATGTAATCTCTAGTACCGCTGGAGAGAGGAGAGAGAGAGGGAAAGAGAGAGAGACAGAGAGAGAGAGAGAGAGACAGAGAGACAGAGAGACAGAGAGACAGAGAGACAGAGAGACAGAGAGAGACAGACCAACCCTGAGACCTATTTAATAAAATAATAGTAGAGAGCTTTTCTAAGTTTAGAAAGACATGGACATCCAGGACCAGGAGGACTGTAGAAACCCCAATACCCAAGATCGGAGGAGAACCTCTCCGGAACATATCACAGTCAAGCAGCCAGAAGTATACAACAGAAAAGAATCTTAAAATCTGCAAAAGAAAAATGCCACATCGCATATAAGGACAACATTACAAGAATTTCTCAGCAGAAAACCTACAGGCCAGAAGGACACAGAATGACATATTTCATACCTTCAGTAAAAATAAATGCCAATCAAAATTACTCTAGCCAGTCAAGTTGTCCTTAAGAATCAAAGGAAAAATGATTACTCTCCAAGATAAATCAAGTGTAAGAGAATTAATGACAACAAGCTAGGTTTATAGTACATGCCTAAGGGAATCCTCCACTAGACATGGAAGAAATTGTCACCGCAAGATGTAAAATCAAGGGCTGGCCAAATATCTCAGTGCATTAAAGTGACTGCAAGCAGGCATAGGGGCTGGGGGTTCGATCCTCAGGCCTGCTGTGCCGTGCCAGCCTTGCCCCCAGCATGCTGAGACCGCAGCTGAGACCAGGCATGGCGGTGCTCCTGTAATCCCAGCCCTTGAGAGACTGTAAATAGGTGATCACTATGAGTCTGATTTAGTAGTGAGACCCTGAACACCCTGTAAAGCCTTCCCTAAAATAAAAAAAAAAAAAAAGTAAATCGAAAAATTCCACTGGAAATGATTTGCAGATAAAAAGAACAAATAATTAATAAACCACAGGGAAAAAACCAACAAAGAACATTCAAAATGTCTAGAATAAAATAGAATCGCAGATACAAGTTTGTATTTTTTAATAAACCTGAGTCTTAATTTTATATTTGAAATTATGTACTGGCTGAGTGGATTAAAAACAAGACCGAGTAATATGCTGCCTAAGAGAAATATATCTGACAACTACAAAACACAGCCCGAAAAAAGGAGGAACAACGATACCCAAAGCAAATGAAATATGAAAGCGATTAGTAATATATATATATATATATATATATATATATATTTGAAAAAAAAGACTAAGAATCATTGAATAAAAATAAGATCACTGTATAATGAAGGAGCTGATGCATAAAAAAGATAAAATAATTATTGCTGTATATTCAGAGCATATTATTATTAAAATAAATACTATTACAAGGAAAAGGAGAGATTGCTGTGGTACAATACAATGAAAGATTTTAATACCGTACTCTCTCTAATAACTAGCTCACATAAAAAATCAACTAAGGAACAGTAAGAGTGTACTAGACAACACTATACTATTATAGTTAATATGAGTAAAATGAACATTCTTTTCATTAGTGTGCGGGTCTTCCTCTGGACATTATTATTATGCACATTATTATACACATCTCAATGAACTAAAATAAATGAAAATCATACTTTGTATTTTTAGTGATCACAATAGAATGAAACCAGAAGGCACCAGCAAGAGGAATTAGGAATTTAGAATTATACAATTATCTTAAAACTGAGCAACACATTTTTGAATGAGCAGTAGATTAAAGAAGAACTTAAAAGGAAAATTTAAAAATCTTCTGAGGCTGAACATGGTAGCATCTACCTATAATCCCAGTACTTGAGAGCCTGTGGCAGGAGGATTGTTGTTAATTTGAAACCAACCTGGGCTACAAAGTGAGCTCGAGGCCAGATGGAACTTTTATGAGAAGACCCTGCCTCACAAGACCAAAAAAAAAAAAAAAAAAATTCTTTTTTGAAAACATTTGTGGCAACACCCATAGGTTGTAGCAAAAATGATACTATGGAAGAGGATTATATTCTTGAGGGCTTATGTAAATGATACAAGATTTCACATAATAACCTCCTGATACATATCAGGGTCTTAGAAAAAAAACAGGAATAAGACAGATGCAAAATTTTCAGTATGAAAAAAAAAATCAGAGCAAAATAAAAGTCTTATAAAAGCCAAAGTTCAATAAGGTAAAGAGCTTCTCTTCTGAAAAAAGGAACAAACTGGACTAACCTTAGCTGAAGAAACTACAGCAAGAGATAGAGAACATTCAAATAAATGAAACTGGTGGTGAAAGCGGAGACAAGATGTCTGGTATCACAGGAAAAGCGTGAAAAGGCTGATGACACCTAGTGAGATTCCAACAACAACAGCAACAGCAACAACACCAGGACTAAGGGCTGCACCGCTGAATTTAGCATATGTTTAAAGAACATGAATGCTTTTCTAACCATTTCATAAACATGAAAGAGAAAGAGCACTTCCAAACTCATCCTGGGAGTCCATTTAACCTTGTTACCAAACCTGATGAGGTTGCGATATCAGAAACATTATAGGTCAATACCTTTGATAAACATAAATGCAACAGTCTTCGGCAAAACACAGGTCAAATTCAACAACATGTCAAAAGGTCTTATACTATGATCAAGTTGCTTTGAGTCCAAGGAAGGAGGGCTGGCTCAACACATGCAAATTAATAAGCACAATTCATCACAGAAGTGGAATAAAAAATAAAAATAGATAGAGCGAATTGATTTGATAAAATGCAGCATCACTTCATGATAAAAATTTGAACAAAGCAAGCATGGAAGAATCATATCTCCATCTATGTAAGGGTTTATATGGCCAACCATAGCCAATAGCAGACTGAATCAACAGATGGGTGGTGGAGCGTTACTAAAGAAAGCTTAAAGTGACGTATGCAGGCCAATCCTTGACACCATGTTCATTTCTTCACTCTCATGGACAACTCTACAGTCCTCATGGCTTCCACAGAGACACAAGAAATCCTTACAAGGCCAAGAAATGCGTCCACAGCAGAAGTTGGTAAATAAAATATATTTATTGATGAAGTACCCATGTCACCTAATAAAGGGATATGAGCACGCAACGAAGATACCATTAAAGTTGAAATCTAGGGAATTTTTTTTGGTGGTGCTAAGGATTGAACTGAGGGCCTCGTGCATCCAAGGCAAGGACTCTACTACTGAGCCACACCCTCTTCCCCATGCTATGCAGAAATGGTTATAACCAGAGATTTTTAGATGTTGCATATGTAAGGAGTATATTAAAGTCATAATCATTAGCATGACAACTAAGGTGAACTAAAGGAAAATTAATAACTAAGAATAAAGTAATTTCCTAATAGAAAAAGAAAATATAAACACTTTATATAACTATCGTGGACAACAACACAAAGATCCAAATAGCCAGGACTGTGCTCTGGTTTATAAAAGAGAGTTCACCTTGAGGCTTCTGAAATCAGAAAAAAATAAACAGCACCATAAAAATAGAGAAGAAGCAATAGGAATGAAAGTTTTCTTTTCTTGAGTTTCTTTAGTTTACAAAATGGACTTTATCATTTCTCACCTAGGTATTAAATCTTATGTCAAGTTGAATAGTTCTTGGACAGAAGAAAGCCAAGAGACAGCTTTCTACGAAGAGCAAGTATATTTTCTACATGTAAACACTATCTCGTAGGCGCCAAATTACAACTACAACATCTAAAAAGTAATCTTTCGCCAGACATGAACTTTTCCACCCCTCAGAACTGAAGAAGAATTGCTGCATTTTCACGCTGAATGCTGAAAACAAAATTGTCATTTCTTGAGTCTCTCTTCTCTCCCTTTCGGTTCCTCACACACCTATAGACATACAACGTTGTGAATCTCTCAGTCTCTTAGCTCTTAGGACAGCGATGGCGAACCTACAAGCTATGTCGTGCCTTTATTTCAAGACAGAAGATACTGATATGTGAAGTTGAGTTTTCTAAACTAAACCCCAGCATTGAGGGTTGACGGCAATGTTTGCACTTTGCAATAAATGACTGGGCTTTAGGTTGTGATTTGGCAGTGGGTCTCTTGAAGGACCCCCGTCATGGTTCAACTGTGTTCTGTGGGTTACTGTACAGCCATTTTATATTTACAGAGTATGCTAAGGTCTTCATAAATGTGTATTGTTAATTCTTATTGTACTTGTCTTATCAGCAGGCTAAAGATTCTGATCTAGTTCATAAAAGCCAGAAAAAAACAAAAAAAGTGTACTCTGCCTCTCATAACACACAGAGTCCTCCGAGGGTCTTCGCCTTCGTTACTTTTCTCTCATTGCTGAGACAAAACGCCCAACACCCAGAATTAGGGAAGGAGACATTTATTTCATTCATGGCTTCTGGAGGATTCAGCCCCTAATCAGCGGGTTCCCAAGGCAGAGTGGCACATGGCAGAGGACAGCAGCTCACTGTGGGGGGACAGCACAGCAAAAGTGTCAGGAGTAGAAAGGAAGGGGCAGGGAACAGCATGCCCTCCCCGTTGCATGCACTGAGCTTAGGCTGTCTGCCCCAGGGCTGGTGTGGTGCACACACGCCATAATCCCAGCAGCTCCCGCACCCGTAACTTCAACATCAAAACATGAATCAGTCGAAAGCTCTAGAAGCCCACGCCATGACTGCCTGAGGCTTTGGGGGACGTCTAGATCCAAACCATAACAATCACATAAGTAAAAGAAGAAACTCACATTTGGGATTCACCTTTGTGGAGAAGCGTCTAAGGTCCCTGTCCCTAACCCCTTCTACTTCCGGGAAAAGCCATTGCTGAGCACTGGGCGTCAGGTGACCCCATTGCACGCTTCTTTTGTGTTTGACCTACATGTCTACACCTCAGTCTGTATCTCTTCCCTGCAAGTTTCTCTACTACGTTGAGTTTAATTTCTGGCCCCTGTTTCTCTAGAACCCGGATGCGAATGCGATGCGGGTATCTCCTCCACTCTGATTGTGTGTCCTGCTTCACGCGGCCCGCAGGCAGGGGTGCGATCCTACAGATTGCATTCCTGCTCTAGGGCACATCTGGATTTACTTTTTCGTTGTCATTCTCTCCTCTACCCCCTGTTGCCCAGGCCTTCACCGCCTTTTAGAGCGCTGTCATCAGGGCCTTTTTATTCTGTCCTCTTATGTGAGGACGTCCACCTCGTGCTGGCCGTTCTAGTCGCTGTCTTGAGCGTTTTCTCATCAACTGCTGAGTTCATCACAAAGTTCTGATCATCTCCGTCCATGTGATAGCTTCTCTTTTCTCCAGAATGAACTATGTATCCCTGAGCCTCCTCCTCCTCCTCCTATTATACTGGAATCTCGACTTTTCTAAAATTACTGGCAACCATTTTTTTTTGTGGATCTTGCTCTATTTATGAATTATAAATTATTATTTATGAAAAATGCCACTGCCCATCTCCTGCTGCTGAAATCCATTTCAGCCTCAAAGACAAGCTTTAAATGTCAGGGGTTCAGGAAGCTTCGGCCGCCTCTATTTGAACTGGTGCCAGGCTGTTGTCTCAGCTCTTGTCTAATTATAACCTTCCTCATGTCACAGGCATCTGTGTAGGTGCCCTTTCCTTCCTGCCAGACTCCAAGCTATCTGAGAGTGAGAAAATGCAATGATGAATTGAAGTTTCTAGCTATCCAGATTTGAGGATTCAATAAAATAACAATAGAGATTACACACGTGTTTAAAGTAGTCTTAATTAAGAGGCAGGCACGATTGGAGATTTTTTTATGTTTAGTTTCCCAAATGGAGTTAGCTCACTCTTACCCCAGCTCTCAAAAACTGCTTTTTAAAGTGCTGAGTAACTGCCATGGAGCAAGCCCTCACTGTCCCTGATGGCTCATTGTGGTGGAGGGGGCTTAAAGCTGGGATGCCAGCCCTGTCCACAGAGGGCACGCAATCATTGCCAGTGCACGTGGTAGTTTGTGTCACCAAACGTTCCTTATTGGCATTACTGAATAGGCCATCCGATATAAATTAAGTGGTTTGAGACTAGAGTTATAACAAAACTAAAGTCAAAGTGATCACATTTCCCTCATCATTATACTTGGAATCAGCTTTTTACTGTAACAAAGACCTGAGGTAAAGCAATGTATAAAGACAAAGTTTTGCTTTGGCTCATGGTTTTGAAGCCTGTAGGCTGTAGATGGTGCAGGCCTGTGGCAAGGCAGCACAGTGGCAGGTATGCAGGCAAAGCCACTCATTTCCTTGCCGGGACACAAAAGAGAGGATGAGAAGAGGGCTGGGGCTTCACTGACTTCTTCAAGGGCATCCTCCCAAGGTCAGATAGCTTCCTCAGGGCACCCTCCCAAGGTCAGCTGGCTCCTCCTCATCCTCCCAAGGTCTGGTGGTTCCCCCCAGGGCATCCTCCCAAGGTCAGATGGCTTCCTCAGGGCACCCTCCCAAGGTCAGCTGGCTCCTCCTCATCCTCCCAAGGTCTGGTGGTTCCCCCCAGGGCATCTTCCCAAGGTCAGATGGCTTCCTCAGGGCACCCTCCCAAGGTCAGCTGGCTCCTCCTCATCCTCCCAAGGTCTGGTGGTTCCCCCCAGGGCATCCTCCCAAGGTCAGCTGGCTTCTCCCAGGCTCTGCCTTATAGTAGCCCCAGTGCTTCTAGGGAAGCTCTTGACACATAGGATGTTATGGACCACTTTTGTAGGCCTTGCATTGACCACTCTATGTGTGTCCCCAAAGCTCATGCAGTCTAACTCTAGGATACCCAAAGTTTTAACTGCTTGAGCATTGCTCTAAAAGTTTAATTTCGAAGTCTCTTCTGAGACCAAAGGTGTCAGTCCCTGTAAAAGTCACAAAATAAATTATGCAGGACACAAAATAAATTTTCCCATTCCAAAAAGGAAAGAAAGGGAAACAACCAGGAAAAGTCAGACCAAAGCTAGAGCAGCAGCCATCAGGGCCTACTTCAGGACCTGCATTCTCATGCCCAGCACTGTGGGCACACTGTGCTGAGATGGGACGTTTCTAGCCCTTGGGCATCCTCACCTTTTAGCTCTGTGGAGTTAGCTGCGTGACCTCCTTGGCAGGTGGTCATGTTCCAGTATCTCTGGCTTCCTGGCTTCTCCACTGCAGCTTAGGCTTCATTCTCAGCTCTCTGTATCACCCTGACTGGAGCTACTTGAAGGAAATTTGATTCGGCCACACACTACCTAGACTTTTAGCCTCTCTTTTGGAAGGTTGGTGGAAGCCTCCGTTGCTCATGTTATTCTTTCCTCTGCTGTACCTGCAAGGCCAGAGTGCACTGGATCACCCAGCTGTGAGCTAGTCCTGGTTGTGTTTGAAGTACATTGAGTGCCTTCCTGGATGTGTCTGGGGATTCAATTTCGATGATCCCAGACAACTGGGGACCCTGGGCTCTCTTCTCAAAGGACTTTGACCATGGAAGATCACAAAATAAACTTGCACTTGTGTGCCTCTGAGCTTGCACTGGGTGTCCTACCAGGTCCCAGGATGGGCTCTTTCCTACTGTCCTAATGTAAAGCACTTGGCTTCTTTTTAATAGTCCCAGCAACTGAAATTGCACGCTCTTTGTTACATAAGTCTTTATTAAGTCCAATCTGAAATTTTCTGCAATTTTTCATGCTGCTCCTCTTTGCCACCTGGCAGCTAGGAGGAAAATGATTTTCTGTAGAGCGTGCGCCCCCCAGGGATGCACTGCCTTACCCAGGCCCAAACCCGGAGGCGCAGAAAGCCGTGGTCCAGAACGGGGAGCTGAAATAAATCTTTCTTCCTTTTAAATTGCATTACTTATTACAGCAAAGGGAAACTGCCTAACACATGTTCTTAAATTTTAGTGTCTGCTTATGCTAACAATTTTTACCCTTAATATTACAGAACGATTTTGCAGTTATTTACCCATCATTCACTTTTCGTTTTTTCTCTTATTTAACAATATTTACTTGTTGGGAAAGGGGGCATGACGGGTAAAAATGATCTTTAATGAGGGCGAAACAATCTCTACTTTATGGGAAAGATAGACAGGAAGCTCTCAGCATGATGCGGGTTGGAGCGTCTATGGATGAAGCGATGCCGAGGTGCTTAGAGCTCAGCAGGGAGGGGCAGACACAGATTGCTTCAGGAAGGAGGCATTGCAGAGGTGGTGCAGCGTTTGGGTGGAGAGCTGCAGGATTTCTAGTTAGCCATACAGAGGGGGGAGAGAGAGAGAGCGGGAGAGACAGAGGTGGAGAGAGGGAGAGAGGGGTAGATAGGGTAGTGAGGTACTATCTTTTTTTTTTTTTTAATATTCAACTATGAGCTTTTCATTTATTTATTTATTTATTTATTTATTTTTCTTGTTTCAGACCTTTGTTTATGCCCCGCTCAGCCTGCCCTGAGGGCAGGGCTGGTGCAGCATGTGGTGCCAGGAATTGAACCAAGGTCCCTGCAGCCGCCTAAGCTTTCCTAAGCAGGCACTTTAGACTACTGAGCCATCCCACAGGGACCTATTTTATTTATTTTATTATTTATTTTTATGGCAGGCTCAGCCTGCCCCAAGGGTGGGGGCTGGCACAGCATGTGGTGCCCGGGATCGAACCGAAGTCCCTGCAGCCGGGTAAGCTTTCCTAAGCTGGCACTTTAGACCGCTGAGCCAACCTGCCGGCCCCGAGGCACTGTCTTGTAATTGAAAACTATTAATCTGTAAATCTGGATCTGGGCCATAAGGAGTAAAAAGGACAAGATGAGCATCCGCAGAAAGGCTGGGTCGGTTTTGAGAAAGCCTGGGATCCACGGCCACAATCTTTGGATTATTCGATCTAGCCATCAGGAGCAACGAGACAACTCCTCCCGCCCCTCTCAATTTGAATATAAGAGCAGCGCTCTGTGATCTTTGGGCCATGGGGGAAAGTGGGGGAGTCAACGAGATGTGCACAAGGCATCGACACGGGATGCACTCCCACTCGTGGGAGTTAGTGGCGCGAAAGACAACTCGTGCCTCAAGGTGTAGCAGTGATGTCCAGCCAGACGAAAGCAGAAGGGAGGAGAATACCTCAGATGCAATTTGCATTAGTGACACTGAATCAAGGGTTAGTCGGGAAAGATTCAGGCGTCTCCTAGCTGGGCTGTGCTCCATTCGTCTCAACGAGTAAACCCCTACTTGTGTTTTAGAGCAGGTCAGAGGAGCCCGTGCCACACCCACCTGCAGTTTGTGGCCTGGCTCAGTCCTCCACCCTGAAGTCCCTTTGGACTTCCCTGAATTTACTTCCCTATACTTCAAGTGTATTTTCTCTTTTCTGTCCTGGGGAAAGATAAAGAGCAGAAGGCCATAAACCTGTAGGTAGTGGCCATTTATAGGCCAAGCACGTGTATTAAGTCATCTCTCAGCTATTACGTTCTTGGGCTGAAGAATAGAACCTGGCTACATATATTCTTCTTAGATTTGCCACTTTAAATCCATATATTCGTTTTCCTCTAGTGACTGCCTGGATATTTCTCATGCCACTTAGATAGATGACCACCCACAAACAGATGCAAGAGACTGTTCAGCAAATATGCGACTGTCTTCAACTAGACGAGAACTGGATTCTGTGGTTTCTGAATCTATAAATAGAGGTGAGTGTCATTTTACATTATTTTTTAACCAGCATGTTACTATAATTTGAGACAAAGGAGCCTACTTCCCTATTGTATACTTCTAGACTGTTCTTGTTTTCACAAATTGTACTATTTTGTTTCATTTCTTTAAATCCCTCTGCTCTTTGCCACTCAACTTTGTTTTGTTGATTTCTAGCTAGTTACGCCTTCCAGGGCTTTGATAGTTCTTGCTTACGGTTCTTCCCATTATAGGCTGAAAGAGTTAAAGTTGCTTTATTTTTCTACATAAAGAGATCTCAAGTGCCCCTTCTCAATTGTCATAGATTTCCCTTTGTACCCGGCTTCTCTGCAGCAGGCAGGAGCATCTGCTGAGGGCTGGGCCCTGCCCTACTCAGCATGTGTGCTGCCCAGTTACCTACGAGAAACAGTGCCAGTCACTCAATGACATAGATTGGGTGCTCAGTTTGGGCCACATAGTAGCACGGGAGAGGGTAGCTCTGGAACTCAGTGACGTCATACCTTCTCCTCAGGAGCTCAGCCGGAGGTTGGGGCTCGCCTCAACCCAGATTGGCCACAGCCTCCTGTGCCTGTAACTTGAGACTTAGATGACTGCCTGCAACCTAGTAGCATTCTTGAAATTACTTGAGGTGGGAAAATAAAACCTGACATTTTCCCCTGTGCTGCCCTCTGGCAGGGGTAACTGTGCACTTCCTTACTGAGACTGCTAACAACAGTCGTTTTAAGATAGTTTAAACCTCCTAAGTTCTCACCCCCAAATCAGTGTTTAATAACGTATTTCAAATGGAAGGACGATTCCGGGGAGAATAAAAAAAAGTGTCTTAATAATAAAACCTAGAGTCCCTACTTAACTATTAAACCCTATTCCTTTTTGTAATATCGACAATCCTCACACTCCCTCGGTCTTACCGCAGGCTCAGATGTCTGATCAAGGAAGGCTTCTGCTTGGAAGAGAGGCTTTCCCCCAAGTCGTCCATTCACACGGTCATCGTTTTGAGGAGGCTTCCTCTGCTGAGAGCTTGAGATTTAGGCACTGTGATACTAACTCCGCATCCCTAGCCAGGATGCATGCCAGTTTCCACGAGGGATGAAGAATTCCTCCTTATTCTAAGGGAAGGGAAGGTCCGGCACTTGGCTGGATCGGGTAGCCACACAGCACCAGGGCTACGGAGGAGTGGTAATTTAAAATGCGGGGCAGATTAGTTTCGATGTGGAGCTGTGCCGAGTCTGATGGAGGCAAATCTGGATTCTAGGAAAAAAAGAATAGTAAATAAAACTCTAAGGAATGAAATCAGGAGAAAAATGTTCAAGGATCTCAGTGTCAGGATTAATAAAATCTGAATGATACAATAGTACTACCAAAGAGAAAGAGCCTGCCCAGAGGGAAGGAGGGAGAGAAAGATGTGTTCATGAATAAACGGCGGATGGCTGGGATACTTGCACTTCTGATTTCTGCTGGTCTATAGAGGGGATGGTCCGTGCTCGAGTTTCTCTCTCTCATCGCCTATTTTATCATAATTAATAATAATAATGATGATGATGATTGTTATGGTTTATGTCTGGTTGTCCTCCCAAAGCCTCATACAGTCACAGGGCGGGGACTTCTATAGACTGCAACTTGACTCATGAGTCACTGGGATTATGTGATCTAGTACTGATCTAGAGTCTGAGACTTGATCCATGATCCCTGGGATTATGTGTCTTAAGTACTTCTGGGATTGGGGCCCGGCAGGATGGCTCAGTGTTCTAAAGCGCCTGCTTGGGAAAGCTTGGGCGGTTTCAGGGACCGTGGTTCGATCCCCGGCACCACATGCCGTGCCAGCCCTGCCATGAGAGCAGGCTGAGCTGGCCATAAAAATTAATAAATAAACACGAAAAGTTCTGAAACAAGAAAAAAAATAAAATTAAAAATTAAGTACTTCTGGGATTATGGGTGTAGCCTAAGGCAGATAGGCTGAGGCAGAGAGCCTGAATGTAATATAAAGAGAGACAGAGAGACAGACTGAAGCTGTTGCTCTCTGCTCCCCTGGTTGGTCGGCTGCCTCTGTCGCCATTTTGTTGCTGTTCCGCCGCATCCATGAACTGGATACTCTCTGCCCTGTTCCACTCAGCCCTGGGCCAGCCGAATATGGACTGAAACCTGCAGTAACTGTGAGCTAAATAAACCTTTCCTTTCTTCATTTTGGGTGTCAGGTATTTGTCCCAGCAACGAGAGAAAAGTCACTAAGACAATGATAATAATAAAGAACTTCAGTGTCTGCAGCACCCCCAAAATGAGTTTGCCCTAAAAATGTGTAACACAAAAGGGAAAGATGCAAAGTACCTTTTCTTCCTGTTTCCTGGTTGTAGTAGCAGTGAGCCCTGTAGAGATCTGGAAACACATAATCGAACCAGTGGTCTGTCCCACAAAATCTGTGGTATGGATGAGTAATTTTCCTCTATGAATGAGATTGAGGTATCATTAGCTCCTTATACCACTCCAAGAGGGCCCCTCTTGCTATTGCACCAGAATGGCGCCCCCTAGAGCACAGCTGGCAGCTTTAGAGTATGGCCTGCTCAATTGATTCTGTTTGTCTGGATTGAAGACGCCTCACTCTTCAGGAGATTATGGACCCAGCGGCCCACATGACGCCTCAGTTAATGGGTCTATAGAATATTTGTCAGGTTCATGCTACTGCGGAAGTTCTGTTTCCTCTGGTTTGGGTGCAAAGATTTTTATCCTCCCCTAAAAACGACTTCAGTGGTGGGCCTTTGTTCTAGGAGCTCTCGGCCTTGAGCTTTGTTTGCTTGTTTACTTCCTCTCCTGAAGCCTTGCTTAGGTTCCCAGCAACATTTTCCCCTCTGCTTGTTTACCCAAGAGCAGCCGCCGTGTCATTTCCTTCGCCTCTGGCTTGTGCTTCGGTTTTGTTTTATTTTTACCTTTTCATGGCTGAGGGCACTGGGAGGCTGTGATGAGCAGTTCCGCGAGGGGACCCAGGACATCCTGGTGCACACTGGGCTGAAAATTGGGGGTGGGGGCAGGACCAGCGTGGGAAGGTGGCAGATACTCGCTTCCTGAGCAGAGATCGGCAGGGGCAGGGGCAGGGGCTGCAGCTGGCCAAGGCTCTGCCCGATTGCCTGAGAGGACGCAGATGGCCCCATCCCGTGAGTGTGGTCTGCGTAGGTGGGATTGGCACTCGCCAAGGGCACGTCCCCTCTAGGTCCTGGCCTGCCCACGGGGCTGTGTCTGTGGCTTTGTGCTTTCTTTTCCATAAAGGTCACATTTTATCAGGACAAAAATAACTTGAGGTTATGGAACCCTTTGGCATATTTGTCCTCCCAACCCTATTGCTTTTCCTGGAACATCTTCTAAATATAAACTTTAAAAAATTATTTTGCTGCTCTGAAAATTAAACCATGTTCACTTTGGAAGCCTTGAAAGAAACCAGAGAAGCATTAAAAAAAAAAAAATCCCACAACTAATCATATGGCTCAAATTTAACTACCAATTATATTTATATAGTATTCATTATTTTTAAAGACACAGATTTATTAAAGTGAATAACATTTCTTAAGCTTAATGTCAGTTATCTATTTGTTTTAACAGTAAAATTTGGGCTATCTTGGCATTTTATATCCATTTCACATAATTGATGCAAAGCATATTCCTAATTGAAGTAGAATTTTGTCTCAGGGCACAATTCCCCTTAGGAGAATGCATTTGCCTCTTTTTCTTGCAGCTCTAGGTTTTCCAGTAGTGACACCTGCATGCCCTTTTACAGGTCACAGGAGCCCCTTGCTATTTTGTGGTTCAACTTTAGTGGACTCACTGTTTTGTGGATTTTCGAAAAACAAAAAAAAACGTCGATCTAAATTGTTTACTGCAGATTTTTCGCTATATCAAGTGATTTTGCAGTACTGTACAGTTGAACGGTGTTGTTTAAAAAAGTTATGCAGGTTTCTGAGTTTAGAAAATGGTTAAGAATGTTTGAAGTGTTATTTATGTATTTACTTATTTAATGTATTTAGTGCAGGGTCTACAGGATATCACTACACAGCATGGACTCATAGTGGTCCTCGTGTTTTCTGCCTTCCGAGCACTGGGATTACAGGCACGCGCCATCAGCTCCAGTCTCAGAGCGCTCTGGGGGTGGGGCCAGCATGGCCTGCTGGGAATTGATCCTGGCCCCTGCATCAGCAGGTGCTTTTGTCTGCTGAGCTATCTGGCTGGCCCTAGAAGTGTTGAGTGTGGGACTGGTTTATAAAGCTGTGGGAAGGGTTTATAAAGCCTTAATATACATATAAATACTAAAATAAATATAACAACACTGCTTAGCTGATTTTCGCTATCTCCTTTGATATAGCAAAGAATCCGTGATAAACAATTCAGATTTGGGGCCTGGCAGGATGGCTCAGTGGTCTAAAGCGCCTGCTTGGGATAGCTTGGGTGGCTTCAGGGACCACAGTTCGATTCCCCGGCACCACATGCTGCGCCGGCCCTGCCCTCGGGGTGGGCTAAGCCGGCCATAAAAATGAGTGAATAAACAAATAAAGGTTCTGAAACAAGAAAAAAATAAATAAAAAATAATTTAAAAAAAAATTAAAAAACAAAACAACAACAACAACAACAACAACAAAATTCAGATTAACATGTTTTGAAAATCTACGAAATAGTCCACTAAAGTCAAACCACAAAATAGTGAGAGGAAGGTAACTGCTGCCATAAGCAAGGGGACCCTGCAATGTAGTCAATCTGAGAGTCAGCCTCTGTCCTTCCTGATTCACTATGTTTTACGCGAAACCCTTGTGGTCCAGTTAATTCAAAGTCTTATTTACAGAATGCAGTAGATTTCACTACTGTAGAGAATGACTGCGTCAAAAAAGAAATGGAGAAAGCGGGCTGGGGAGATAGCTCAGTAGAATAAGCACTTGCTTGGCAAACACAAGGACCTGAGTTCAATCCCCGGCTCCACAAAAAAAAAGAAAAAAAAAGAAATGGAGAAAGCTGGCTGTGGATAACCAAGAAGTGGATGTAGCATGTGGCTGACCTCTGCAAGTTAAGCTAAAGCAACTTTCTCAAGTGTCACAAATTCTGGTACGTTCAACTGGTACTTTCCGTTTTCCTAAAATTAGACTTAATTTCCACCTTCAGTTCTATTTCTGTGGTCTTCTCTAGGGTGACTCAAGTCAGAGCAGTGATTTCTCTGTCATGTAAGATTTAAACTCAGCTAAATTCAAGAACTCCTCCCTGCTCCCGTAGCCGACACAGATGAAAATGCTGCAGCCTTGGGGGGAGCGGGGCAGAGGGAGGAACCAGCTCACCCAAATTTTATTTCAAAATTTCTATGTGTCTCACTTAGATCAAAGCTTTAAGCTTAAAGTAAGGATCAGAACATCTTGAGTTTTGTTTTTCTCATGATGCATGCGGCAAGCCAAGCTTATGACTCCCACTGAAGAGAAGGGACTGGTGAAGGATTAAGACAACTGGAAGATAAGCTGCATACATGTAGCGGGTTTTGTAACATATGAACCTGACCGAGGCTCGGGAGGTGTCCAGGGAGAGCCAGCAGGGCTGCAGAGCTGCCGTGGACTTCCTCCCGCCTACTCCAGACCTCTTCCTCCCGCCTACTCCAGACCGGATCCACGTAGGAAGAGACTGAGACTTCTGCTAGCTTTTCCAGAAGCATATGGTGAGAGGAGCAGTTTTGTACCACTGGTGCCTTCCTCTCTGAGCTGAAGTCCACTTTGTCCTGTGGAATCCAAAAGGCACTTTCCTTCTGCTTTCTCCTGGCAGCTGCATTCTGACCAGGCCCCATTAGCTTTCACTAGAGCCTCGTTCTTTGCTTTATTGACCTTCTTTTTCATTAAGATTCTCAGGCATAAATTCAATACCTTCTACATGTCGTTATTTAATCAAGTTTTAGTCTAAAATATTCATCTGACTTTTGAGTCTACTGTTATGGTTCCCACACTATTTGTTCAGGTTCAGGTTATGATTCCTCTGATGGACTGGCCGATCAACCTCTTTCTCTCTCTTTCTTTCTTTCTTTCTTTCTTTCTTTCTTTCTTTCTTTCTTTCTTTCTCTTTCTTTCTTTTCTTTCTTTCTTTCTTTCTTTCTTTCTTTCTTTCTTTCTTTCTTTCTTTCTTTCTTTCTTTCTTTCTTTCTTTCTTTCTTTCTTTCTTTTTTGGAGACAGGGTTTCACTATGAGGTTCAGACTTGCCCTGAACTCACTTTGTAGCCTAGGCTGGCCTGGAGCTCATGTCAATCCACCAACCTCAGTGTCCTAGTGCTGGAACTACGTGTGTGTGCCACCGCGCCTGGCTGATACCCCTGATAAGAACCTATTGAGATATGTACTGCAATGAGCTGTTGGTGCATCTTTCTCTTCCTTTAGATGTAGTGCTCTCTGGAGGTAAAGACTGTATTGGATTTATCTCGGCATTTGTACAAAAAAGTAGCACATGGTAGATATCCAGCACTTGTTCAGTGAATGCTTAATGTGTGCAGAATGACAGATTGTCTTTTAAAGTCTTACGTTCTTATAGTTCATAAAGCCATTGTGAATGCCAAAGGCACTCAGCAATCATCTAAATAATTTATAATTAATTACTGACTTGTTGGTAAATGGAGATAATGCTTAATCTTCCAAGCAATGATTCAGAGCCAGCAGATCAAGGAACTTCAGATGCCTACAATAAGATGAAGGTTGGTTTTCTGCTTGAGTCTATCAAAGGAACTGATTCATTAAGATCACAATACAGCAGCTATGACAGTGCTGTTTCCTAAGACAGTGCCCGCTGTTTCTCAGTATATCATCTGGAACTGATGTAGCAAATATTAAGAATGAAATCCTCTGCTTTCTGTTACATTGATTACCATACTGGAAAGAAAGAAAATGGAAAAAATAATAGTATACTCTACTCAATATTAGCCTTGTGATTTGATTAAAGATATTCTAAGCACTTTGTATATTTTAGTTTTTCTGAAATTCTTTGAGTTATATATTAACCTCAACAAAGTTGAATAAATTAATGATTGTTTTATGAGAAATTTACGCAACATTATATATGATAGGTAGCAGGGAATAGTACCTGAGTCGTTTTATTGGAATCCTAGAGTTTTCTGTCTGATTAGGTTGTCTCTGAAAGGTGCTTATGCTGCTGCTAAACTGTGGTAGTACTTATCAGAATGAATTAAACATAGACTCAAGCAAGTTTCCAAATGTTGTTCATTTTAGGAGTCAGAAGAACCGCTAGAACTCTTACTATCTCCCAAATTATAAACACTGTAAGTTGCTGCAGAGGCACAGAAAGTTCTATTTGTATTTTTTTTCAATTCTTTTATTGTTTAAATTTAACAATGGTTATATTACATATTGTCATCATCGGATCAGTTTAGATTAATACATATAGGTATATAAGATTGATCAAACAACTAAACATTAACCTTTCTAAATCCACATTACTTTTTTTTTTCTTTTCCCCCTTTTTTTCTTTGAAAGTTGACATATTGCATATTGTCCTCACAATCATTCTATAGAGTGCAGTGTGTGGGCATGACCCACCTCCCTATTAAT
>PVJA010037927.1:0-20050 GCA_004027025.1 Myocastor coypus
ACCACGCCCAGTTCCAATAGCAATCTCAGTGCACCCCCGGGGTGGAGCCAGTCCAGCATGCCTGGGGATCGACCCTGGCTGCTCTGCTCTGCCTAAGCAGACAAAATAATTGTCTATTGTTTAGAAGTTATTATATTTTGTCACAGCAGCCCAAACGGACTGCATTTGCTAAAGAGAGAATTCAAAAAGGCAGCCAGATAAAAGTTCAAATTCCAAAACTACTTACTCTACTAGCAGAAAGCAGCTTGAAATATTCATTGGAAAATTAAAATCCTATTCATAATAACCAACATCTTAAAATGGACACATGTGGTAGAAACTCAACTCCAGTGACTTTTTATTTTGCTGTTGAAACAGCTGTCTGACAATGTGATTCCGTTAATTCAATTTTGTTAAATTTGCAGCATAATAACAGAACAGACCATACAGCTCTACTGTAGAAATTTCATGAAATACATACAAACTAGCATCAAGCATAAATGCATTTGCCTTTAGTTCCAATCAATAATACAAGTACCATCATATTTATTATATTTTTCCAGCATTTTCTATCAATACAAATAGATATATAATACATGAATATGAAGGGGTGCATAATAGAATAGAAATGAATATGTAGTAGGTGTAGAGTAGCCATGTAATTATACTGTAAATTCAAGCTCTAATTTGGGTTTTCCAGTGAATAGAAGGTGAAAGCATTATTTTTTAATAAATATACAATACTCTTTCTTTATAGTTACTTTTATGCATCTCTGATTTTATAAGGTAGATTTCTAGACATTGACATGTTTTAATTATAAGGTCTAAATATGTAAGAAAAAAAGCTGTGGCTAAGTATCTCTAATAGTTTCTTTAAAAAGCTGTACAATTTATATTTGTACGAGCCATATCTGAGTAGGCCGATTTTATTCCACTCTTAACAGCACGCACTGTAAAGCTGTGGGAGGAGATGGGTTTAGGCCAGGCACCGAGCTAAGCAATGTCAGACCAAACCGATCTAGATTTTAATCAGAGGAACTAAGCTGTGGGTTGATAGCGGACCTACAGCCAATTTTGAAGACTGTTTTTATTACACACGCTTGCTGCACGTACTGACTGCATCCATCACGAGGAGCTGGCACGTGGGCATCTTCCTTTGTTCTATGTCCCCTCCCACTTCTTGCCTCTGTCCTGCCATCCCTTGGCTTCCTTCTCACTTGGAAAATATGTATAAATGTGGCTCAGCTTAACCGGTTAAGCTCTAACCCACTGGCTGGTTGACTGGTCCATACCCCAGTAAACTGTTTTCTGTGCCTTCCATATTTTGGTGAATGTTATCAGATCCTGTCACTGGTTGGCTTTCTCAGAAACTGCTCTGGTTCTGGAAGCTGCCCAGTTCACAAAGTGTAATTTTGTTTTTGTTTGCTCAAATAAACTCTACTAAATTCAGTTTGTCAACGGAATTTTCCATTTAACAATGTATTTATTATCTCTCTATCTGATAGGAGAAAACTATTATTCAATTATTTTTCAGTGGTTATTACTTAGATTTCTGATGAGGATGAACTGTTTTTATGTGCTTATTGAAAGTATCTCTCAGTGGCCCACTGTTACATTTTCTGTTGTCATGTACACAAGTTTTCCTATTGCTTTAGAAACACTCTTTACATATGCTTTGTGGTATCATTTGCCATATTCTTCTGTTTGTTCAATTTTTAAATATTCTTTTAACTTAACAGTTTAGCTAAGTAGTTCTGTTTATTATCCTTCTCTTGCTTCAATGTTCTGAAAGTCATTTCTGTTAAGAGGAAAATTCCCTAGGCCAATTAAACTTAGTACAGTTTATATGAGCAAAGATAAATGAAACATGATTTATCAATCAGGCAGTTCCCAGAACCAGGTTCCAAACGCTCCAGCCAACTGGAGACAGCTGCTGACCAGACAGCATTTATAGAAAAATGGAAGCGAGCATAGAGAACGTGGTTGGCTACAGGCTCGTCAATCACACAGACATTTGGTTACTACTTTGGTTAACTGGCCAAGGGCCTCCCGTGAACAATCTGTACCTACCGTATTTGGCCTGGTGGGCCCAGTGCAGGTGCTAAATTCTAATTGCTGGCCTCCCACAACTTGTACTTAACCCTTCCTACCTCAATGGTAAGGGCCATTATATGTGAGAATGTACTGAATTCCTCACATCTAACAGCCCTTACCATTTCAAAACCACTTAAAACTATAGCATATAGGCTAAAGATCAATTACAATTAATCTATGACACAACAACATTAAGTGAAATCAGATATGACCTTAAGGTTCTCCTACATGAGAAACTCAAAGTATAAATGATTTAAAGTGCAAAATAAAATATAGATAATAGGAAACAAGCAGATAGATCTTTTGCAAATGGGAAGAGGATCAAGGGACAAAGGGGGAAGGCAGGGAGGGGGAGGGGTAGAAAAAGTGAAAAGAATTAAGATGTACACCTAGGTGTCCAGGAGATAGCTCAGGGGCACAAGTGCTTGCCTGGCAAGTGCAAGGTCTTGAGTTCGATCCCAGTTCCACACACACACACACACACACACACAAAAGCCAAGATATGCACCTGTACCAGTTCCCTAAGGTGAACATAATTATTATATATGTCAAATATGCATTAATAAAAAATTAGAGCAATACAGATAAAAGCCAGATACTATGGCACACACCTGTAACTCCAGCACTCTGGGAAGCTTGGACCTAGAGACAGGAAGATGGCAAATTCAAGCCCTTTAGCAATTTTGTGAGACCCTGTGGAAAATTTAAAAATAAATGAGCTGAGAATGTAGCTCAGGGGAAAGGCTCTGATTTAAACTGCCCAATATTGGGGAGGAAAAGCTCTGGATAAAAAGCGACCCAAATGACTCAACCCAGAAAGACTAGAAACTCAGAATTGCACAGAAAGGTAATGTGCTCCGCTCCTGAACCAGGCTCCTGAAAATCCTTTAACTTAGTAGCTCTGAAACTTCAGGGAGGCTCAAAGTCACTTTGGGAGTGCACAATCCCAGACTTCCGGGGTCGCTGGTGGGGCTAAAGTGAGGCCTGACGTTTGCATCCTGACAAGTCCCAGGGACGATTCTTCGAGAAGCACTATTGGCTGCAAACCCCCCCCCCAGCCCCCACACTCCTTGCTGCACACTTTAGAAAGCAACTGTGGGATTCAAGAGCTCCCTGTCAATCTAACAGGCCTTGTGATGGGCATTGCTGCTGAGAGTGAGGTGTTTTCCAGTAGATTCAGAACGGAAGAGTTTGGATCCATAACTCTGACAGACTGGCACGTTGACAAAACACTGGGGGAGAACAGTCCTGCTGGTGCCAGATTTGACATGAAGAAAGATGGTACTGCTAGAATGTGAGTTACTCCTAAAATTGAAAAGAAAGAGAGGGAGGGAGGGAGGGAGGGAAGGGAAAGGAAAGGAAGGGAGGGGAGAGGAGAAGGGAGGCGAGGGGACGGGAGGGTAAGGTGAAGATCCTTACATTTTCTAGACCTTAGACACCTGCAATAAATGCTTCACATGGATGAATGTGATTTTATCAATTTTATTTGCTTCTTCCCGTAAGTCTTACAATCATGAAGCCACTGGGGCAGTAATCTCCAGTGTTAGAGAGGATGGAATTACAGATGTTAACAGATATCTGACTGGCTTGGGGCTCTCCCACCCCCCAACCACACACACACACACACACTTTTATTTCCAATAACGGATATGACATATGCTCACTGCTGAGATGCTTGGAAACACAGAAAACTTCGGTCACCCCTCATCCTCCTAGGTCCTCTTATGCCTGACACATTTGAGATGCTATTATACCTGTAGCTTTGTGAGGTTCTCTCTCATGTCATGAACAGGGGGATGCAGTGCTCTGAACTTTCCATGAGATAAGAACTCTAAGGTCAGCTCTCCTGCCTGTTTCAGCCATGGCCATGAACCCAACAGGGCAACTGTCCCAGGCAGAGGCCTGGATCCTGAGTTGGGAGGCCTGTATTTAGATGACAGCATGGACCATGAATCCAGGACCAAAGCAGAAATAGAGAGACACAAAACCAAGACAGGAATGAGGGGTGGCACCAGGCACGCTTAGAGTCCTAGCACTCTGGGAGGCTGAGACAGGAGGGTTACATGCTCAAGCCCAACCTGGGCAACTTAGTAATTTACTGAGACCCTGAATCAAATTTTAAAAATGCAAAATGACAGAGGATGTGGCTGAGTGTGAAGGCCTTGGATTCAATGCCCGTACCTCAAAAAACACTGGAATAGAATAGGGAGACAGAGGCCACCTGGATAGGACCCTGAGCAGCAGCTGCAGGTGTTTGAACAGACCTGCTGTGTGTTCGCCCACAGATGGTGAGGTGTGGAAACTGGTGGGGTGCTCAGCTGGACCATCTGGGGCCCACTGCCAGCCCTTGACCTGAACCAAATCAGGGTGGGTGACTCGCATACATTCATGTTAGGATAATTTACAATTCTGTTGACAGTGTGCACAGCTGTGAGATAAACTCGCTGTTACAAGGGCCAGCTTGCATCCTGGCTCCCTGAGCCTTGTGGTCCTAAATGTCACACACACACACACACACACACACACACACACACACACACACACTCACACACATGCACAAAGCCCAGAAAGCCATCCTGGGTTTCTTCTTTCCGCACTCATTCCCACACACCCAGCGTTGTCTCATGAATGGGTCCCTTCCCTCTGCTTACAAAATACAAAGGCGCTGCATGTCTGAAGCAGAACCTCTAAGTCAGTGTAGTCTCCGTGAGTAAGCTTTGACTGTGAAGGAGACAAAAGCCTGACCGGACGTGCGCGGGTCCCCAGCACCATCCCGCGTTCTGCAGCGCCGCTCTGGCCAAGTGTTCAGATTCACACACCGTGCTCCTGGCTGCACGTGGGACTCACTTCTCTCCTTCTGAGGGAAGGAGTTGAGCAGAAGTGCTGGCTGGCCCTGGGGCAGGGAAGCTGTTTAATCTCCTTCGACCCTTACCATTATCCTTGCTGTGGTCTGCAGTGGGCAACCTCACTGCAGATGGGGTTGTGCCTCTCTAGAGGTGAGGAAGGAGAATATGGAGAAAGCCTGTGTGGCAGCTGTGTAAACGCTGCAGTCCAGGAGTGGGATCCTACCTCTGCCATTTGGGGCATCTATCCCCCTTTGGGAAAACAGTTCGAACAGTAGCACCTCTGAGCACCCCGCTTTCATTAATTACCGCCAACTCATAGCACCAAACAGGAGCATGTTTCCTGGTCTGGCATCTACACCCTCTTATTCGTTTCCTTCACTTCTCCTCATCTTTTCTGTAGAGTGAGTCCTAAGCCCAACTTCAAAGTCAACATCTCATGTCCTTTCTGTGTATCCTTGCAGTATTCAAATACACATAGCACTTTAATAAAATCAATACACAAGAGAGTCTGAAACTAGATGGCCGACACTCATTGGGCATCATACACAGAGCTCCCTGTGCCCTGTGAGCATGAGACCCCCCTCAGGGGCACGGCCAGGACACCACCTTCCTTGGGAGGAAGCCGTATCATAGCCAGGTGTATATCATCTTCAGATACCAGCTTCCCACAAGGAAGAAGGAGCTCATCATTTGGGGACCAGCACTAAGGGATAGATAGTGGCTTTGTTTGTTCCTTTGTTTTGCAGAATCCCATTGGATATTATTCTAGCCTTGGCAGTGTAGGCTAGAACACCAGCAGGCAAAGAGCACTGGAAAACAGATTTAATTAGGGAGACGAGCCCAGTGCCTGATAAGATAATTTCTTAGTAATAGGAGTCACAGCCTTGGTCATAGGATTCTGCTGAGGAAGGAAGAGATCAAAGCTCAGGGAATCAGGGGAACTGAAAGGCTTGTGACAGCAAAGAGGGATCAGAGGGATCAGCTCAATGGCAGAATCTTTAGCATTCCTGACAGCCAGCCTCCCCGAAAAGTCTCCCTGATGATCCTGCCACCTGGTATTCACCAGCAGGTTGTCCCCTCCCACACCCTACAGGGATGACCTGGTTAAACAAAAGGATACTGCAGAAATGATGCCCTTTGACTTGGAAGAAAAGGTCATAAAAGGCATCACGCCTCTACCTGTTACTCTCTTGGGCCATTTTCCTGGAGTAGCCAGCTGCCATGACAGCAGGAAACTCAAGCAGTGCTAAAGCTAGGTCTACATGATGGATATCCCAGATCACCTATCAACAGCCAGCATCACCTTGCCAGCCATGGGAGTGAGCCACCTTGACACACCAGGCCTGTCCCAGCCAGTACCTTGACTGCCACGGCCTGAGACAGCCCAAGCCAGAAACACTCCTCTAATCTGCCTTCCAATTTCTGCCCCACAGAAAACCTGCAAAGATTTATTGTTGTCTTGGTCCTTCAATTCAGGTGTACGGCATCATGCAGCCATATATCACAGGTATACACTTTCTGGATTACCGGCCTGTTTGCTGGTTTCCATGGGAACCCAAGTTTGGCTCTGACAAGAAGCTTGCTTGGGTGTTAGTATCAGAACCTCCTGATATCAGTATCCTCTTCCTGGACATCCAAGGGGAGGAAGTGTCCTTTCTATTCGTCTTTCTTCTACCCTATTCAACCTTCAACCACTATGGCTAACTAAATGGACACACCCATGCAGAAGTCTTGGCACACACACAGCTTCCTGTGAAACTCCAAGAATCCCTGAAACAGTGAGAATGTAAAACCTTTTTCCAGAAAGAACTTGGGGGGGGGGGCTCTGGATGTTTCCAGCACTGTTTTCCACGATGTCTCTGAAAGGGCAGGCGGTAAGCAGGAGGCAAGGGAGGCCGAGTACTCAGGATTGCTAGATGCTCTGCTCTTGCTTGCTGGTCAGAAACTTGCAAGCTTGGTGAGCACCAGCACGCGAGGGAAGACACAGCCCAAAGTCTGCTTCCCAGCATTCTTTTTTGCTTCTGTGCTAGAGATTGAACTCAGGACCTTGCACTTGCCAGGCAGGCATTTAAGCTGCTGAAGTATCTCCTGGCCCTCCAGCATTTGTTTACTTATTTCAGGTTGGAATCCCCCCCCCACTCTTTTGAGCATCGAATCTTATCACCCTGGATAAGGAGGTCTTTTGTAAAGACAAAATCACACATAATTGGTGGACACAGTAACATATCCAAAATATGCCATAGGCAGCGAATACAGTGAAAAGAGAAACACTCCCCTGTCCTCTGGACACTGCACTGTGAGGAATGTGGAGGCTGCGTGTAGTCTGGACACCCACAGCCCCTTGTTCTCCAGATGGTACCAGGAAGAATGCTGAGAGTCTGGGGGCCTTGGAGCATGCTTTAGGCCAGAGTGGGCCCAGAGGGTGGGGCAGGGGGTGGGAAGCACCTCGGTGAATAGAGGGCAGCCAGGGGGGTAAGTGACTTGCAGATGTCTCCCCAGAATGGAGCCAAACGGAAGCCATTGAAAAGGCGGGCAGAGGGGAGGCAGTGTTCCTCCACCATTCTAAGACTTGTTTGCTTTTACCTCTGCCACAGACTATGCCCTGCCAGCCGCTAAGGCACAACTAAGGTCTACATGAGCTAGGAAATATTCTCATCATCCAGTGAGTAGGGTCCTGGAGAAATTCCCAATCCTCACATCCGTTCCAGGAGACCGCATTTGCTAAATGCGTATGAGTGGCGTGGCAATCTGAGGCTCCCCCTCACTCTCCCCTGGCCTCTGGGACGGTGCCCTCTGGGACAGAGTCCTGACTCTGCTCCTCCGGATTCCTGCAGCTTCCCCCAGTGAGCTCATCCCTGCCTATGACTTCACCCACTGCTCCAGTGAAGCCCAAATCAGAGTTTTCAGCCGGGGCCTCCTGCCAGCCTGGCAGCCCTGAGTGACGGCAGCTATGGGTTCTTTCCTCTTCCTCCTGGCTGGCTGTCCCTCTCTGGCGCTTAAGCAGGCTCTACTTAGAATTCAGCCCCACAAAGACTTGTCTGCACCTCCTGGTCTTACTCCTGTCTAGCAGAATCAACTGGGAACTCTGGCACCAGCTTTGCCTCCTCTTTGCAGGTTCTAGGTCCATTCAGACCTTTCCTGTATGGCTATAGCCACTCACATCTCTGTACTTATTACCTCTACTTCATTTCAAATGGTTATTGTAACAGTTGTGGAACTCCCTCTTTTCTCTCTCCGTACTACATGCAGCCATATTTCAAGGTTTAAAGCAAGTGCCCCCTTTTCCTGAAGCCTCACTGAGCCCACAGATCTCTGTTTTTCTCCTGTCTTGAACTTGTATTCATTCTACTAGAAAAAATAGTTGGCAAGAGCCTGCTGAGAACCCTGTGCTGGGCTGAGAAGGGGCTGAGACAGTGAAGCTCAGGCTTCAGGGAGACTGCAGTCCAGTGAGCTCATGGGCACTCATCATTTCACTAGTTCCTCTCCCTTCATGGTGTCTCCCGGTTGCATTCATTAACATTCAAAGTAAAGCCCATAATGACTGAGAGACAACACGGTATGCAGCAGGTTCTGACTTAATCCTCCTGGCTACACGCAAAATGACTACTAGAGTAAAACCAGAGGCATTCCAATCCGCATCAGGTTAGAGAAAGATCTTCAGCACAGAGAAAGATGTACAAAGAAAGGAAAGAACCCATTTCGAGTTTGAACGGTCTTTTACATGTCTCATCAGTAATTCAATGTAGCTTGGCAAATTTTAAAAACAATAACCAGTAAAACATTCCCCAAATCCCATAATCATGACATAAGTTCCATGTTAAGACTAGAGAACAAATATGAAAATGATTTCATGACATTTTAATCATTAGAATTGCAGATATCAGGGATCTCCTAAGAGATTTCTCACAAGATAGAACCAGAAGCATACTGAGAAACACTGAACACACTTTTTTAGAGAAAACTATTCTGTCACCTTAATGGCAAGAGGATCCCAACCCAGGAGGCCACCAGGCATCGTCCCAGCAAGCGCTTCCCGCAGTCAGGGTCAAGGACAGAACTGACTCAGATAGTATTGCTTCTCATATGTCCCCCAGAAGAAAAGATTTATGTGAATCAGAAAAGGCAGAATTTCGTTTGTCCCCAGTGTAGAATTTTTGCTGTAAAACAAATAGAGGTCTGGGGAGATAACTCGGTGGTCTAAGCACCCGCCTGGCAAGCACAAAGACCTGGGTATGATCCCCGGTACCACATGTTGTGCTGTATGCCATGCCAGCCCTCTGCTGTACCAGTCACCGAGACCAGGTGTGGTGGCACACCCCTGTAATTCCAGAGCTGAGGAAGCCGAGGCAGGAAGAACACTATGAGTCTGAGCTATGTATTGAGAACCTGTACCAACTAAATAACTAAATAAAATATTTTTTTAAAATATGGAAAGCTATTTTTCTCTTCCAAACCTTAAATGAATGTAGATTAGATTCCTTGTTCAGAGGACCTAGTCTGGGCTTTAACTTAAATAAGAAATCCAAGAAAAGTATGTCACTGTAGTTCAGAAGAGAACTTCACGGGCCAAACAGGAGCCCAAGAATTCAGTCAGTCAGTCAGTCCTAGATGTGCATATATTCCCAAACTTCATTTCGAGAAATTCTCACTTACCTGCCAGAATATGCTGTCTATTGTGCTTCCAAGAAAACCGTCGCGACCTTCTGAAGACACCAGCTTGGGCCCAAGGATAGTCATGAATTCATCGAAGTCTACCTGGCCGTCCCCTGGGAGGAGAAAGTGCAAGAATGAGTGGAAACGCAGCTGAGCCTGCGTCACTGAGCCCAAGGCAAGCGTCTCTGCGCTTTTCTCCTCACGTAACTTCAGTGAATGAAGACGCATTGGTAGCATTGCTGCTAATCGTTCAATATTCGCAAAATGTCAAAGTGCCACAAGAAACAGGAAGCCAGAAATTACCAGCACATCTAATATCTCAAATAGATATTAGATTGGCCAGTACAGGAATGTACCCCACATCATCATTCTGATCAAGGGCAGTGTACATGCTACCCCAGATAACCAGAATGGAGACACAAAAAACCACTATATTCTAGAGACATTATGGTTGTTGGACTGTCACTAGACTGTCACTGATATTGTTTGTGGTCATGCTGGTATAAACAAACTCCCATTTGAATAAAAGAACATAGCATTTTAATTATGTACAGTTCATATATACGACCATGACAATAAATGACTATCTCTTACATTTTTACATTACTATACTTTTCTCATTATTTTAGAATACACACCTTCTACTGGCAAAAATTTACTGTACAACAGTGTTTGCTCTGTATTATTCCAGAAGTAGTTTTATACATACCCTGCTTATCAAACTTCTGTTGGCCTAATTTTCTGTCTGTGCTTGCTTTAACCTCATCTTTGTTCATTGTGGCTCTAGGAGCACTATGTTATATGTCACAGGGCAATCAAAACTAAGATGAAAATTTAACTTTGAGAAAATTTACTTCAGCAAAGAGACATATTCCTGTGAATCACCTTCGAACTCCTCTCCCTGACTCTGAACATACATCGTGTTTGCCATTTTCTGGGGCCGCCCTGTCAGTCCTTTGTCCTCAGTGTCCTATTGAGCTACATTCAGAAGCACACCCAGCGCTGCAGCTGGTGTCCTCCAGTAGAAAGACAAGCTTGCAAAAAGGTTGCTGCGTCCTCGTCCTCCTTCCACACAGGATCTGGCTCTGCGTGACTTCTGGCTTTTCCCAAAGTCGACAGGACCATGCAAGGCAAACATCTGCAGTCAGCTCAGCACATCTGGACAGCCAAGAGAGGGCAGCTAGAGACACTCAAGAAAGAGGACTTTAGAACTGCTTCTGGAAGTGAGGGGGGAGGATTTTGAGGGCAGTAGCAGCAATGTGGTTTTTATTATAATAAATTCTAAAATGTAAATACATATTTTTCAATCATGCCTCATGTTCCTGTAAGTGAATACACAGCCATGGAGCTCAGGTGCGTAATGGGAACACAATAATGTTAGCACAACAGCGGAAGCGCTTAATGGTGTGCTTGCCCATACACAGCCCACTGGTAAGCAATGCACAACCGCCTGGCTACTCCATCCCAATGCCCCGTCAGCACCACCTGCTGAACAAGACCACCTGTCACCCCTGCAGCCCCTGGACCTCAGAACTCCCAGCTGTGGGTGATGGAAGTGACAGCCTCATCTTTATCCGCCACTCCTAACTTTCGTCCCCAAGTCTTACCGACTTCACACCTTGAATACCTCTCTTCCTCATCATTCCAGCACCTACTTCTCCTCGAGATGCCTCTAGTGGGCCAATGCCTCCAGGAACTAGCGTTCTGCGATCACTTGCCCCAAAGCCAGTCTCGTCGTGCTCCATAAACTTCAGTGGCCTCTGAGACCAAAGGTAGAGAAACCACCTCCACACAGCACTCAAGTCACCGTATCTCTCCTGTACACTTTTGCTCCCCACCTTTGCACAAAACGCCGTGCTTTTTGAGGCCTTCTGCCCACATACTCACTGTTGGTCCTTCCGGATGCCTTCCTTCATGAATGTACCTGGTAAACATTCTCTTCTCTTTAGGATGGAGCTGAAATAGCATGTTCTCTTTGCTTATTCCTGACTCCACCTCTTCTCCTCTAGTCAGAGTTGGTCATGGGGTGTGCGTGTGTGTGTGTGTGTGTGTGTGTCTGTGCGCGCGCGTGTGTCTTCTCCTGCTAACTTAATGTACACCTATTATAGAATTCACCGTCTCGTATCCCGGGCCCTGGTATGCATGCCTGGCCTCCATCTGGGCTGTGAACTCTGCAAAGTCAGGGTACCGCTCTACAGTACCTTCGGATGACTCAGTACCATCACAGACACTCAGGATGCACTTATGGAAAGAGTGAATAAACAATATCTTTTCTCTGTTGTTTTTTCCTTCAGTTCAGCATCTGTTAGATCTTTCATGATAGAGTGAATTCTAACCACAAGGTGGACTTAGCCAACTTTATGGGCAAAACTCAGCCCTCAAGGCATTGCTTTCATTTAATGAGTCATCGATGTCCCTTTTGGCACCTTCCAAGCTGCTCAAAAGGACAACTCTCCCAGAAGCTCGACCACATGCTTATCTTGGCCCTAGCCAGGAAAGACAGCCCAGGTGTCTAAAGCAAGAGTCAGCCAGAGTGCAGACATATCAATTAATCTTTACATGCACATTTCGCCTTCAGAGAGCAGCCATTCAAAACTTATTTCCAAAAGCCAAGCAGATGCCATCGTTAAGATGTCAGCCACTCAGAACAGATAGTCTTCCAGGAAGTGATGCCATCATAGATAACACTTCAGTGAGGATTAGGGAGGCGTGGCACATCAGCAGGGATGGGACGCTTTAGCCACCAAATGGGGTGGAACTGTCGTTGAGCTACTCAGAGGGTATCCATTTCATTCTCACTGCTAAGCAAGATGAAGGAATCTAAGCTTTCAGACTGCTCAGTAAGCCCAGGCTCATGAATCCAAACCATGAGGAAGCGCTCTCTTGCCAGTAGGTCTTCATGCTGGTGGTCATACACAGCACAGACCCCCAGGCATCCCTTCTACAATTGTCTTGGATATCAACAAGCAGCACTAATCGGAAGCTGTGATGCTGGTTGCTCGGACCCTAATAGCTGTACTTCTTAAGCAAAACAAAACACAGAAGTCACCTTAGCTTGCAGACAAGATGTTTGCCCATCGAGAGTCATCCAACATTTGTACAAGTGAAGATGCGACAACCCCAGACACGGGAGAGTGGTCCGTTCTCCCCAGCACTGGACACCTCTGCCAGCTGATTCCATGTGGCTTCCCCTCTCAGACAGGGACACTTGTGACCCAAGCACCCCAACCCTCACCCCAAACCACTTCTAGTGACAGCTGGGGCTGCATGGTCTAAACTATCTCAGACTTGAATATAAGATCCCAATACATGGCATCACATTCAGTGGGATGAAAGTGGATTCTTTGGGGACAAATCTTCTTAAATATCATGAAGGTCTGACTCTTCCAGGGCCACAGTACACAAACAGATGTAAGTCCTCTTAGTCTCTTTCCTGCCCGTAGACATAGTACCTGATGCTTAGGCTGAAAGAGGAGGTACTATTTTGGTTCTCAGTTTCAATCTATGGCCAGCTGGCTCCAAAGCAGGAGCAGGAATTCAGAGACACACAGAAAGAAGGTGCTCAACCCCTGGCAGCCAGAAAGCAGAGAAGAAAGGGAGGAGCAGGACACCAGAACACACCCTCTGGCTCCTACCTTGCTCTTCCTACCAGACCCACCTCCTGTCCACACTTTCAGCTACTGAACTCACTGAGGATTAATGCGCTAATACACATAGCACCCCATGATCCAGTCACCCTCCAAACACACAAGGATTCTGGGAGACATTTTAGATCCAAACCATACCAACAGCATTTCAGCGCTATTAAAATTTCATGTGGGTAGGGCAACTAGGGGAACACATGTCTTGAAAGGTTCATGTGGGTGGGGAAAGAACAAGGGGTGGGAAAGAGGAGAGGGGGCCATAAATTCAGGTTCAGAAGCACCAGGTTGATGTATGTCCCGACCAGAGCCTGCAGCTCTCCAGAGGATGGGGGAGGGGGTGGGGGGTGGGTCCATCAGGCCTGAGTCTCATAGCTCCTCAAGTGTTAAAAGCTAAGAAATATGGATCTGTATATGCAAGGGCCTCATGAGATCTTAGCTAAAATACATCTACTAGGGGGTCACACAAGCTCCTACCCATGCCTTCTATCCATATTGGACTGGGTGGTCCAAAGGAGCTAGCAAAGCCCACACTTCTCAGCACCAGGAAAACAAGCCAGTCTTTGAGCAGCCCTCCATCGAGGCAAGAAGCCTCTCAAAACCTCCCTCCAGGGGACTGGAGTCCGCAGTGTGCACCAGGAGCATCACAAGGGTCTGTGTGCAGCTCAGCTAACTCATCCCAGACCTGGGAAGGGCTCATAGACAGCCCGCTTATCTGACTTCCGGTTAAGCCAACGGGCAGCAAGCAGAAATGGTGCTTCAGAATGGCATCCTGGCCCAGGGGAAAGGAGTGGCTCACTGACTAAAGTCCTTGGCCACAGAGGATACCTGAGGAGAGGCACAGGGGTACCCTATGGGTACACCTGTGGCCTGACTTGGCAGAACAGGTCCAGATCAGGTGAGGGTTTACTTCTAGTTTAGGAGAGGAATTTTAGAAAGCCAGATCCTTTATTGGTCAAAATATTCCTTCTCCCCATGATACTGTAACTTATAATAAGACATGTAGGTTTTGCTTGGGCCATTGGCCCTAATTTCTGGCATGTAGCTTGTATTTTATTCTAATACTTGCTCTCTGACCCTCTCTGTCTCTGCATTCCTGCTCCTGCTTTGGAGCCAGCTGGCCATAGATTGAAACTGATATATATATATATATATATATATATATATATATATATATATATATATGAAATTTAATTATATATATAAAATTTATATATATATATATATATTTATTATTATATATATTATATATATAATTTATTATATATAAATTACACTCATCTTGGAGAATTGGTAAACATACATATTGCATCTTGGTCACTCTTTGCTTCTTTTCTCCCTGCCCTCCCCTCTCCTCTTGACCCCAGTTTCTGACTGACTCAGAGTTCCTAAATCTCTGGGGAGTTCTTTGCTGAGTGACTTTGGTTCTAACAAGGCAACTCTTTATGGAAACCTGGATGGAGGCTGGTCACTAGAAAGATCAAATCCAATCCTGATCAGAAGGTGGGAACCTTCAGTTCCATATTTCATCCTCCAGGACAGTAAGAGCAGCTATAGGCTGAAGCAATAATTACCCACGCCCGTGCATTGAAGCCTCCATAAAATCCCTAGCCCAGTTGCACAAGCTGAGGGTTGGTGAGCACATGGAGATGTCAGGAGGGTGTACACCCATCGCTTGTCCAAGGTTCCCAGGACTCCTGGCTGTTTCTGAGTTGCATCCTTTTATATATAATAAGGCAGTATAGTAAGTAAAATGCTGTCCTGAGTTCTGTGACCTATCCTGATGTGACTGATCATGATCTGACTGGATTAAGGAACCCCTAGCAGATCTGTAAGGCACGCTCCTGGGTGTGTCTAGAGGTGTGGCCTTAGGCAACCTATCTGGTCACCGGCCTCTTCCACTCAAGCATTGTTGTCTGCCTCTGTGACCAGGCCACCATGAATTCAGCAGCTTCACCCCACCATACCCCTCTGTCATGACGTTTATGATTTGGAGCCAGCCAACCATACATGGAAGATGGGAGCAGTTAAACCTGTCCTCCTTCAAGCCGTGGGTGTCGGGTGTCGTGCCCACCAATGGCAAGACCCATGCATACACCCAAGGAGGGCATCACCACAACCCCACTTCTGGATGGAAACAGGTGAGACTGGCATGTGCAGTGAGGCAGACTAGCAGGGCTGAAAACTTAACCTGTGCCGGAATCTAACATTAACTCTAGGAAGAGAGTAACAGAACTAAGCAGAACAGAATTCAAAAACATCCGGTCAGTGTTTGCAGGAAACATGAGGAATTTCTTGGAGAGGGAGAGAAACCCACCACTGGAGGCCAGAAGTACTAAGTGCTGTGCATGGGAAGTGCAGGGAAAGGCTTCCTTTTCCCATACACTTCTCTTATTCTCACTGGGCAAAGGAAGATTCCTCGGCTGCCATAGTTGGAGCAATAACTAGGGCAGTGGTTCTCAACCTTTCTAATGCTGTGACCCTGCAATACATTTCCTCATGTTGCGGTGACGCCAAACCAAAAAATAATTTTGGTGGCTACTTCAAAACTGTAATTCCAAATAAATAACATTTTCTGATGGCTTTAGGCGACCCCTGTGTTTTGGTCATTCAACCCACACTAAGATCACGACCCACAGGTTAAGAACTGCTGAACTAGGGCAAAATCTCTACACCCATCCCCATCTGCATGTGTGTGTGTGTGTGTGTGTGTGTGTGTGTGTGTGTCTGTGTATCTGTCACTGTCTGTTTCTGTCTCTGTCTCTCTCTCTCTCAACTTCAGTAAACAAACAGTACACCTAATACATAGCTCAATAATATTTTCCAGCAGCGTATGGTTTGTATGCAGATTTCTAGTGATCACATCTCCTCAGCAGAACTGAGGCTGACGGACACTCTGGATAGAGAACATCGCTAACACCATCAGTGCTGGCTCCAGGAACCTAGCTCCTACGGTCCTCTCCCCCCACCCATTCCTGAAGAATGGAGCCAAACGCAGCGTTAGAGGTGAGTTTTATATAAAGCACCCCCTCCTCGCCGTAAGCCATAAAGCCCAGATGGGGTCTGCCAAGGCTAATGATCACAGCAGTAATCTCTGATGTTGACCGAGAACTCACAATGCGCTGGGAAATATTTAGAGACATTTCAACACAGAAGTGTTGCTCAGTATTCACAGGGCATCCAAGACCCTCGGGGACATCAAAGTCTGTTTTGGTTTCAGTAGTCCTGAGGATTGAACTCATGGCCTTGACACTGAACTATATCCCCAGGCTTTTTTTGAGAAGGGGTCTCATTAACTCACCCAGGCTGGCCGTGAACTTACAGTGCTCCTGCCCCAGGCTCTAAGCCACTAGAATCACAGACTAATGACATTTCCAAAGATTTCTCCATGCCGACATGTGTAAATCTATATTATTTTAAGTAATGCAAGGTACAGGTAACAAAATCCATGAAAGTTCACATTGCTTATACCCTATTCACCCAAATTTTATTTTATTTTTATATTTATTTATTTATATTTTAAGGAAGGGTCTCCAGGGTGTTCAGGGACTCACTATGAGATTGGACTTCCAGTGATCCACCTGTTTACAGCCTCCCAAGAGTTGGGATTACAGGCACGTGCCACCACGCCCAGTCTCAATTGGTGTCTCAGTGTGCCCCAGGGGTGGGGCTGGTACGGCACACATGGGGATGGAACCCTGGGCCCTGGGCCTGCTTGCAAGCACTTTAATGCGCTAAACTATTTGGCTGGCCCCACCCAAGTTTTATACTAAACCTCTGAATTATTTAGAATGCCCAATACAGTGTCAGTGTTTTGCAGGTGGTTGCACTGCACCATTTCCAGAAGAGAAACAACAATGTCTATGTATGCTCACTGCTACCGTAACCTTTCATAATTGTTATTCATCTGCAGTTGGTTGAATATGCAGAGGCAGCGTCACAAAAGTCTCCCAGAAACCCACGATACAGATGAAGAAACTGATGCCCAGAGAGGGTAAGGAGGCAGCCAAAGCTTCCACAGGGAGCAAAGCCAGCATCCCAATGTCAGCAGACTCCTGTGCTTCTGCTGCTACCTTTCCAGAGGCCAGTGTGGACAGCTTCAGTCTGCGACAGTGTCCCCTCATCCGGGTATTCCTTGGCAGGGACATTACGACTGCAGGCTGCCTGATCCTAGATAGTGGCACATGCAAATCTAAATCACCCCAATCTAGGTGCCACATTCCAGAGCAGGCTCCAAGGGCCTGGTTTAATCGTTTTTAAGAGCAACAACGGCAAATATTTACTTAACATTTTCTAGGTGCCAGGCACTGAGCTCGGGCCTCTTTTTATGCTACCTTATTTACTTCTACTCCAGTATTAATGGGCATCGTAGGAATGAGGAAATCCCAAATCAGAATCCTGCTATTAACTCCATAGTATACCATTCCCCTCTGCATCAAAGACCATAGCACGTGGTCCTGCTAAAGATTCATTTCTGTTTTAAACATTGAGAGTTAAATTTCTCCTATCCGGGCTTTTAGGAAAGAATCTAACAGGAAATTGGGAGAGACGGGCTTCAGGAATTTTAATACAAATGATAATTGCATAAAAGCCAGATGCTCCCCAAAGCACCATTTTGCTGATAGCTGGGGTCACATTCGTTCTGTACAGATGGTGAATTCCCAGAGGACCCGGGTGGATAGAACCCTCCATGCATTTGAAATCCCTTCCACCAAAAATAATCAGTCTGATACATAAGGGCTGTCCAAGCCCAACAAGATCCTGTCAGATTGCTACTGTGGATTCACGTGGCCCCAAAGATAATGGTGGAATTCTTACGAGACATGGCACCTTTCATGGAATGCAAAATTGTTTTCCACTGCAAAAATGTCATTTAGTTAAATGGTTTTACAAATCTTGAACAAGAAGCTGATTGCAAAAAGAAAGAATGGAATTCACTCCCACCGAGCCTCCTTCTTCCTTCTGCTACCAAATATCATGATCCACTTAGCAAGAAGTACAGGAAGGGAACCTGGTAGGGACTGCGTCTTCTTGCTTCCCACTGCTACGTGAGTCAAAGTAGTGAAGTTGAACTAGGGCAGGAAGCTGCGGGAAGCCCGGGACTGCACAATATTCATTAAGATAAACCAACTGAAATTTTCAGCAAGAGGTAAAGTAATCATAAAAGTGACTGTAAAATAATAATAATAATAATAGTAATAATAATAATAATAATAATAATAATAATAATAATAAGGAAAGGGATATACAGGAAAAAGTGGTGGGCATCAAAGAGCACAAAGACACAGTTTAGGGGAAAGCAAAAATGTTGGAGACTCCGTCCAATGACAAACTGGTGGACAGCAGAAAGATGCACAGGTACAGCTTAGCCTCCTAGGTAGTGGGGCCTGTGATCCTCTACCTAGGCCAGAATCAAGCGATGGAGGTGACTGATCCAAAAGCACTGGCATGGGACAGGGGAAAAGGCCAAGCATTAGGCTCCAAAGAAGTCAGTCTCAGTAGTTCTGCAATGAGCTTCTCAAGCAAGGAACCTAATAAAGTGGAGAGGGGGGCATGGCGAGCAGTACGAGCAATGGGAAGGATGCCTGCAAGGGTGGAGAAGGCTTGGGAGCAGCAGCTGTGCGCCCTGGATTCCTGCAGAAACAGGGTGAGATAAAACCGGGAGGCGGGGCAGCCTGAAGAGCTGGTCCGCCTCACAGTCAGTGGGAAGCCCCCACTGGAAACAGGAGCCCTGGTATTGTGTTCACCCAGGGATCAACCTGGTGACAGGGTGCAGGCTGGACTAGAGGGGGCAGAGCTGGCTCAAGAAGGGGGGTTGGGTCAGACACTGGGAAATAAAGGCCAGGGCAGAGGATGAGAACTAAACCTGGACCTAGGCCATGGTGTTCAGAATGGAATTTATTCAGCAACTGTGACAGTTAGTTGTGATATGTGAACTGGGCTTGAGTAAGAACAACCGAGCCAATAAGTTCTGTGCATATCTGTGGATGATTGACATGTGGGCCAGCAAATGGAGATGGGAAGGTCCACCCTGGATGTAGGTGACATCAACTACTAGGCTTGTATAATGAGTTTTCCCTTTACACCCGGGAAGTCACGATCTTGGTAATGTTTTCAGACGTTGATTGTTAGTTTTTTTCCAGCTTCCATTGTAGAAGCTTCAGCACTGCCATGCAGATTCTTCAGCTTTCCAACAAAGACCCACACTGTGGACTCAGCAGTGAGGTCCCAGGCCTTTGACCTCTGACTGCTCTGGGTCCCTCCAGTTCTCCAGCCCACAGCTGGCCACTTTGGATCCACTTACCCCTGATTTCAGCAGATTGGGATTCTTGTGACCGTCAAGCTGTAAGCCCCGCTCATAAATTTCTTCCCTTCACTGCTATATATAGTTTATATTGTGTCTGTTCCTCTAGAAAACCCTAACACAGCAACTGAACAAAACAGAATGGAGGAGAGGAAGCAGAAGTGACTCTAACGTAGTGTGGCGGCACACACTGGAAATGCCAGCACTCTAGAGGGCCAAGGCAGGGTTACAAGTTCATGCTCAGCCTGAGCAACTCAGCAAATTACTGAGACCCTGTCTCAAAATGTGTGTGTGTGTGTGTGTGTGTGTGTGTGTGTGTGTGTGTATGGATGGATGTAGCTTAGTTTGAAGACCTGAGTTCAATCCTCAGTATCATCAAAAGCAAATGCAAAACAAAATTGTTTAGTTTTTTAGAAGAGAAATAAAAAGTTATCAGTGAACTTCCTGTTCCAGCCCAGACCCAAACCGCACCGCTGGGAGCTGAGCCCGCGCGTCAGCTGGGTGAGGATCCTTGGCCTGCCTTCCCTTCCCCC
>PVJA010037928.1:0-12990 GCA_004027025.1 Myocastor coypus
TAATTCTTTGTTTTCATTTTTGTTATTTTTTTAACTTGCATAACCTGGCTTCATTGTCTATTTTGTTATTTCCTACAAAAACCAAGAAGGCAATGAAAAAATTGTTCCCTTAAAAGTCCTAAACACTTGGCTATTTTCAAAATGATTGTATCTCTAACTCTCTTTAAGCATTGGGTTTCTAACACTTCTATGGAGAGCGGAATTCTATTCTAAGTACCAATACCCTTATTTTCTCTTTTAACACTATGCAAAGCACTGTACTTTTTCACACATTTTCCCGCTTTGATGGTGTCATTGGTGAAATATTACTTGATACTTTGACATGACCACAGAAAAAGAAGAGTGGATGCTGGCTATGTATGTGTAACTTCAATTAAAAGTTGGCTTTAGTGTCAACCCACGTTTAAACAATCGGTTTTGAAAATAGTTTTGTAGGTTCTTCAGGGTAAGGTATTCTTCTTCCCTGAAAATCTTCCACATGTTATTTTTTTAAACCTATGGTATTCTCTAAACAGTATTAGTACAAACCTTTTCTTCTCAGTCAACTAATAGAAAGTAATCATGTCTACATCTTGTTCTCTGAATAACTACTATGAAGATAACAATATGCAATGTATTAATTATTGTAATTGTCCTGCTAACCAGTTTTAACACTGTTTCATTGCTATTTCATTCTTTTTTCATTAAAATGAATAAAAGATGAACATAAAGACATATGTTCGGTTTAATCCACAATATTTTGCATGATTTATCAGATTTCAGAAATGTACTCACATCTATATTTTGTTGATGTTGCTCTACTAATCATTTTTATGGGTCTAAGCTGATTGAGATTTTCAAAAAGATTTTATCATCTAAAATCATGGACAGCAATATTTTTGCATAAATTTAATCATAGAATTCATTGATTTGTCCCTAAAGTCTGACGGATTTTTAAACAATAAAATGTGGGGCAGGCAGGATGGCTCAGCGGTCTAAAGCACCTGCTTAGGAAGGTTTAGATGGCCACAGGACGGAGCTTCAATCCCTGGCACCACATGCTGTGCCAGCCCCGCCCCTACACCAGGCTGAGCAGACCATAATTTAAATAAATAAATAAATAAATAAATAAATAAATAAATAATATGTACTATGCAGATCACTATTTTATGAGATTGACAGTTCTAATATCACAATCAAAGATAGAATATGTGGTGTGTGGCACACACATGTATTCCAAGTATTTGGAAGTTCAAGAACTTCCTAAATTGCATAGACAGTTCAAGACCAGCCTGGACTGTAGAATGAGACCCTACCTCAAAGAAAGGTAGAAGTTGTATTAAAGTTCATAGTTCAATGTGTTATAAGAAGGAGATTGATTTGTGATGACGAAATGCGTATATCAAGTCTTTACTGCTAATGGTGAGCCATATGATTGAATCCAAATACTAGAGTCATAAAATTGTGCAACTGTGCCTTAATCTGTACTTTGAAAATGAAAAAGAAAATTGTCAGACTCGCATTAGTAATTATTTCCATAATTATGGCTACTAGAAAAGCATTTCGAAGATGATAAAACATATATTTTCTCAAACAATATTCCCCTTAAAGAATATCTAAGTAAATGAGCGGTTTTACAGAAGAGAAAATTAGGATGCTTCTCGTTGCAAAACCAGAAAGGAAAGAAATGTCTATTATCTGAGCTAGCATCATAAGCATGCTTTCTCAATATAGTTAATAAAAATATATTCACTGCATGACAGAATCATCACAGAGGTCATATTTCTGTGTGACAAATGTTGAGAAACATTCTGTCCTCCACTGGCCTTTAGGCCATCTGGGACTTGTTTGGCAGTGTATAGTCCTTTCTGAAGAATTTTTAGGCAATTCCTAATGAAATAAAAATAAAGAGGAAAGATAGATTTTATTCAAATGTCGATAATGACTCCATGTAAAGAATTCATGATTTGTGTCGGCTTCAATTCCATTATATACAAATATGAGATAGTAATTAAAATAAGTAATTTACTCTTTAATTATTCAATAAAAATATTGCAACATGAAAATCAAAAAAGTGTACAGATGGGAGAATTATATATCATTACCAATTTGAGGAAGTATAATGCATTCTAGTGCCCAATTCACTAGCCAATAATATATTCAAATTATGCTTTTGACAATAAGAATATGCAAAGTTATAAAAATGCAATGCTGTACTTGAGATTCCTTTTGTATCTTTGCTACTGTTTTAAAACTAAAAGTCTAATGAGTTTATTGAATTCATACTTCTCTGTATCATTTGATCATATAATCTCTTTTAGGGTAAAACATACATTAAAATACAATAATGAAAAGGGACCCTACTTGCAGCATGAAGAATCATAAATAAATGTGTTGCATTCTCCTTTCCAATCTAGCGCATTTTTATTAACATGAAACATGCATGAAATCCTTCATTATTAACATTTAAATGTATTTGTAATGTTATTTAGTCATTATTATTATTAAGTTATGGAAATATTTTTTATTACTCCAGAAGGATCAAACCTGGGTCCCTGAGCTTGCCTAAGCAGGCACTTAGTCCACTGAGCTATCTTGCTGGCCTTAATATGCGGGGTTAGAGAGTTGAGGTAATTGTGCGTTTCAACCAAATATAATAGATATTTTTCCTTTGAACCAAAGGAAACGCTATGCAATATAATGGTGTTTCAGAAGGGATTGTGTTTTCTTACTAAGTGAGAAAGCTGTAGTTGTGTTCATTAAAATCTGTTTTTCTATGTTTTATCATGTAGAAGGTGGATTTTCCTTTGCTGAAAGCATTGGAATATCCTCAAAAGCCCAGATGTTTATGAGCCCTTTTAGGGTTTGGTAAGAGTTAACATTCCATGATGAAAAATTCGGTTTGTATGCGTGTGCTCATTGACTTACTTTGTGAGTTTTCATGGCTATTTGACCACTGTGAGCAAAGTACATTCTTGTGTACTTAGCATTCCTGATTGTTGAGCATACATTAATCTACGATCTTTAATCATTTCTGAGGCATGTGTATATTCAACTTTTAATACATATATATGAAACAACATACATTTTAATTGGATAATGTCTTTAATAAGATAATACTCTTGTGATTAAAAAAGTGAATACTTTCTTCTCTGACCTATTAAGTATTAACTTTTCTTACCACATATAGATTCTAAGATTATGACAAAAAGTTAATTGAAGAAGTGTTTTCCCTTGTGAACGAATTAGTATCTACTGTGCCTTAGTCTATTAATGCTTTCATAACTCAGTAACACATTAGATTATTGGCAGTATCAGCCTAGTGCTCTGTCAGAAAACGAGACAGTCCAACAGCACTTTTGCTGTCCATTGAGTGCTATCTTTCCTCTCCTAAGATATAACGTTCTACCTGGATCCTCCTGTGTTGGAAGCAGTGCCTCTGGTGGTTTTGCATAACTGTTAATTTTATTAGAAAAGGCTAATTTTGACATTCTATTTGTCAAAATGCCTAACCTGAAAATCAGATCCTAGAAGGTATTAAACATATGAGTTCCGGTGTAACACAAATATTAATGCATACAGAAAGTGTAAATACAATTGTACTTTAGCTTCAACCATATTTTTCTTAGTAGGTTGATAAAAACAAAGATTTGTAAATAAAATTATATATTTTCATTTCAGTAAAAAGTGACCATACGGTGCACCTTTGCCACTTGTAGTGACTGACAAATGATAAAGATGATATTAAAGTTCTAAAAGTGTATCTGTTGTGAAATTAGGTATCGTTGGTATTCACTTTGTATCCATATCAACTTATGAGCACTCTTCCTGACTGACGTATCTCAATTTATCTGTCGATACTATCTATCAAATCAGTGGTGTTAAGCAGAGTAAAGTGAGTGGGCCTGACATATTCAAATCACTGTAGCGGGGACTGGAAGGAAAGCTGTCTGCACTAAGCTTCTCCATGAGATGTGTCCTTACCTAACTCACATCTCCTTGAGTAACTCTGTTGCAGCTTTTGGAAAAGAGGAAATTAATAAGGTCTTTCAAAGTTTGAAAGCCTCAGCTGGCCTGATAGCTCAGGGGATTAAAGAGCCTCTTCAGGCTGAAACAGGGACCTGGGTTCCATCCTCAGAGTGCCATTCTGGCCCAGTTCCTGGGGAGCATTGAGGCAGTAACTGAAACTGGCCATGTTGGTGTATGCCTGTAATCCCAGAGTTTGGGAGGCTGAAAACAGGGAGGACTAGAAGTCTGACCTGTGTAGTGAGACTCCGTAGACCTTGTACTGAATTTAAAAAAAAAGAAAAAAATATATATGTATATATATATATATATATATATATATATATATATATATATATATATAGGTGTGTATATATAGAGAGTGCAATATGTATGCATATATATAACAAACTAACAGGTATGAAATAATGAACTAGTAACACATAAAATAAACATTTATTAAAGTAGAAATCTCCGTTTCTACCACCCCAAGTGTTTCAAGGGAAGACAGGGGTTAGGAAAAGCTTTGTGAACTGTAAAAACAAAGACGCATAGTTTGACATATATCTATATATATATATATGAATATTTTAATCCCATTGACTACATGGAGCCAATTTAAGAAAAATGTTTGCAGTGAAGTGAAGCTTTTTTTTTTTTTTTTTTTTTTTTTTCCTTTTTGAGACAGGGTCTCACTGCACAGTTGACGCTGGCCTTGAGCTCACTTTTGTAGCCCAGGCTGGTCTCGAACTTGCACCAATCCTTCTGCCTCAGCCTCCCAAGTGCTGGGATTACAGATGTGCACCACCACGCCCAGCTCTGAAACTTTAATATAAGCTGAACAAATTCCTAAAACTTCAATAAAAAGATAAAGGTTTGCATTCAAATTTTAAAATACAGTCTCTGTAGACCATTGTTGCATAATTATGCCTTTTTCATTATGATTTCTTCAAATTTTAAATATTTTTTTACATTTTAGTTAATATCAATTTCATGAATATTTTCAAATTGTTTGAAAATGATGCTGAACATATCTAAATCGTAAATGTACTTATAAATAATTTCACTAAAATATTCAACAAACTAACGTTTTTTTTTTTTTGTCTTTTTGAGACAGGGTCTCAACATGCAGTTGAGGCTGGCCTTGAGCTCACTTTTATAGCCCAGGTTGGTCTCGAACTCGCTCCAATCCTCCTGCCTCAGCCTCCCGAGTGCTGGGATTACAGGTGTGAGCCACCACGCCCGGCTAACATTTTCTCATTTTATTATTGGTCATACTTAGAATTTGTACAATAAAAACAGGAATTATCGGTAAGCAACTGGGGAAACTGAAATAATTTTCTGTAAAACAATGTTTATTCTCAGTTTTCAATTAAGAATTTAAATGACCCAACGTATTTATAATAAACATCCGAATTGTCTTTATGAAAATCCTATTTTGCAAATGTTTATTGAAATATATAAAATAAATGAAAAATGTTTCTCTGTTGTTTCATGCTCTCCAGAACTATCAATAAAATATTCAGGACACAAATTTAGAATCAAATGAAATAAAAATAAGGACTGCATTTTGCCACTTTTACAGCGAGGGGTGCTCAAGCACACAGAAGGGAGCGTGATTTTTAATCAAAAGTGATAGATGAAATTTGACATTGCTAGGGTAAAATATATTTGAGAATTGCGCTCACCGCATGAAAGAAAAGAAAGTCAAATTTAAAAATGAAGCTCTTAGCATAACCTGATCTTCTTTTAGGCCTCTAATTGTTCATCTTTTATTGATTTTCTTTACAAAACTAAATGCTTCAGTGATGTAAACTGTTTCAAATAGTAGTTTAGAATAAAATATAAATTTATTAGTTCATCATTCTATAAATTACTTTCTAAAATATATGTAGTTTTGGGGCCAGAACTATTATATATTGCGAGGGGAGTATGGGAATATCAACTATGCTAACAACAGATTTTTTTTATAAAAGCTTGCAACAGTTCTTTTCTATGTCTCCACTCATATGCAATTGGTGAAGGGAAGATACAGAATGATGCCAAATAAGAATGCATTTGTCCTGCTTAGGCAGACAGAGCACAGTGGTTGGGGTTTGATGCCAGGCATGCAGTGCTGGCCACGTCTCCAGGGCGTGCTGAGACTGGGCATGGTGACACCCTTGTAATCCCAGCCCTTAGGAGGCTGAACACAGGTGGACCACTAAGGGTCTGAGCTGTGTAGTGAGACCCTCTAGACCCTCTGGACTCGGTACTAAATACTTTAAAAAATGCATTTCGTAAGCTAGATAAGTGACTTTTTGGAAAGACAACACATTTTTTTTTTTTGTCTTTTTTTTTTTTTTTTTGAGACAGGGTCTCGCTATGCAGTTGAGGCTGGCCTTGAGCTCACTTTTGTAGCCTAGGCTGGTCTCGAACTCGCACCAATCCTCCTGCCTCAGCCTCCTGAGTGCTGGGATTACAGGCATGAGCCACCACGCGCGGCTCTAAGACAACACATTTTTATCACAGTTTATTATTTTAGAATTGAGACACTTGTTGACATTGAAAAATAATAAATGAATATAAAAACAAAAATAGACTATTTATGCGTATAAAATTAATTTTCAATAATTAAATATTACTAGATATATAAACTGCTCATATAATAACTATGTTGTATTTTAGGAATATGAATTCAATTTTTTTTTTTTTTTTGTGCTTCCAGGAATAGAACTCACAGCCTGATGTTTGCCAGTTAGATATTGTGCTACTAATGTAGCCAGGGAGATCGCTCAGTAGAATTGATGTCTGCCTGGCATGTGCAGACCTCTGAGTTCAATGCCCAGTACTGGAAAAAAAAAAGGACTTCTAAACCCAAAATTTCTCAAAAATATACGTGTTATAGTCTTTAAATAAAAAACAAAGCTTTATTTTATAATCATTAAGTTCATAGCAAGTGTAATTTCAATTGAATCATTTTATTGCTATCATAAGAAGTTACATTATAGATTAGGAAATTTTAGAGAACAAAATGCAAACCTTTTCACGGGTGCTATAAGTGGTGTACACCACAGTATGGCAGGAGTGAAGGTGCCAATATTGTATCATCTAAGTAAATAATTACACTGAAAGTAAACATAAAAATGTTCGCAAGAACTTTTAAGAAAGTACATTTGTGCAAAAAAGAATAGATTATTTTCTTTAAAGGAAAACATGAAATAATAAAGGAGCCTGTAATTTAGTATATTTTCTGATTCATAGGTCTTCTAGAACTGAACAAATAGCGTTCAAAGATGTTAAAGTAGGGAACACTGGATAGTATAAACATAATTTAAGAAAATAATGTAACACTCAATGACATTCCACCAAAACAATTTAAATGTGTTTGTATCTATGGCTTTGGGGCAAAATCTATTACAATTCATTTGAAGCATTTAAATACCATGTTCTTTTGATAACTTGAATATGTGTAAACATACACACACACACACACACACACAGACACACACACAGAGGAAAACAGAAATGCCAATAATCAAACAATCTAAAACAAATTTCTGGGACTGAGGAGATACCTCAGTAGAATATGTGCTTCTCTGTCAAGCGTAAGGGCTTAAGTTTAATCCCCAGTTCCTCAAAACACAAACAAAAGAAAAATATAAAACAAGTTTCTGAAAGATATAGAAATATGTATAGCAGGTTAGGCTTGATAGCATATACCTGTAGTCCTGGCACTTGAAAGGCTGAAAACAGGAGAATCACTGCAAGTCGGATCTACATAGTAAGAACCTACACACCCTGTACACCCTGTCCTAACTTCACACACACAAAAAGAAAAAAAGCGAAGCTTAGAAATAAGAATGGCTTAATATGCCTGTGAAGTAGAAATTTACTTATACATAACAAAATGTATGAGACAATATTAGGGTGTATATGATTTAAAGTGGATTGAGATGTAAAGGTAACTACTGAAGAAAACAGTATATTCACAGAGAAGAAAAATTTAACAGTTGCTGCAAGTTGTGAGATATTATTTGTTATAGAATAATTTTATGATATTGATTTTATTGAAGCGTGAAATTAAATGCAGGAAGAGACTGTTGAGAGAGAAAATTAGCATGCCACGGAACTAGCGTAATCTGTTTTTTGGGAGGATTTCAGTGTGTAAGGCGAGGAGATAAAAATTAAGAACTTAGTAACTGAGCAACCTGAAAAAGATAAGATGAGGAGAAACAAGGTAAATAACTGGAGCTTAATAATTCTACAACATCAGTTACATTATTTCAGAATCTAAAGAATTTCCAAGTTCCAGGTATAAAAATAGATTTTTACATTCATTCCATTCAATTGTACATAAAATATAAATAATATCGATTGAAATCATTAACCTAAATGAACTGGAGATAAACTACGAAGTATAAACTATACTATAAAGTGTAGTTCCAACTAATTTATATCCATTAGATTTAAAAACTAGTCCACATAAATTATCACTTGAAGTGCTATTGTCTAATGGAAGTTGATTTGGGCAAGGACTTACAGGATTGTGACAAATTTTGACCAACACAATGAATCATAAAGGAAGGGGCCTCAATTTTTCCTACTATAGAAGAAACACATTTGTCAAAAAGTCTCACCAGCAGCATAGAGGAATGCATATTTATTACACACAAAAATGCAACAGAATGAAAATATTATGTATTCAAATGATAAGATTAGATTGGTTTCTGCCATATGGTTATACATTTTTTATTGCTTAAAGTTTTTGATGGATAATTCAAGAACTTGGTGTCATAGATTATAACATCAAATATATCTTAAATTCAAAGAATTTAATTATAAAGAATGATTCCTGGCATGTGGCCACTTTGGTAACTTTGTGCATTTAAACATGTATCTATACATATAGATAGATATTTATTTTTGCTAATAAAAATATATATTCTTTCGTTTTACAAAATCATGTAATTATTATACTTGTTAATTAACATTTTTATTTAGGTGGGGGCATTTGGGATATCTCAGTGGTTTAAGGCTTGAAACTGCAATCCCAGTCAGCCATGGGGCTGGGAGTTTGATCCTCAGTCCTACCCTTAAGGCAGCTTGAGCCAGCACCCACCCCTCAAAATTGTTTTTCAATTTTATTTAAGTGTATGGCTTGCATATGTATTTCAAACTTGGCTATTTTTAATAAATCAAAAATTAGAATCATATAAATGGCAAAACATAGATTAAGTCTCACCCATCATTTTACCAGCCTCTTGTAAGAAAGCTTCATTGCCCTGGGAGAGAAGACAACATTTAGAGAATATTCTAATGAGTAATATAAACATATACAAACTCCCCAGAATAAGTACAATCACGTACTGCAAAATTGTACAAATAGAAGTTGTAAATAGTTGTAAATTGTACAAATAGAAGTTGCTTGAGAAGGTCACCTGATATATAAAACAGATCAAAATCCAGTATATCAACCTAATGGCTGGTGCTAGCAACGATGAGAGAAATTTATTAGCAGTGAAGGAGGAGGAAAGTCTGGGATTCCAATAGTAAAAATGTTGAATGCGATAGCAACACAGATCTTGTCATCAGAAAATATGGGAAGACAAGTTTGTGAGAAAGGATTGTGAGAAGCTGACCAAAGAAAATAACTACCTGGATAATAAAACAAACGGATTGTAGTCTATACTTTGTTGTCTTGGTAAGAAAATAAAGGCTAATTTTTAGTTATACATTTCAGTAAGGTTCATAGGAAGTCTAAAATACTATATATATATATATATATATATATATATATATATATATATACTTTGGAGTTCTTTGGAGGTATAAATGATGATGATAAAATAAGTAATATATTTAATAAATAATATATATAATATATATAATAAAAATACTTGGAGTTCTTTGGAGGTATAAATGATGCTGATAAAATAAGTAATAGTAGTTAAGGTGTCTTTCAACATAGCAAAATGGGCCACAATTCCACAGGAAGAATATGTGAGCTCATATATTTCTTTTTAGAAAAAGTCATCAGTGATGCCCACAGTGCAAATTCACGTGAAATATGTTAATATTTAAGCACGAAATTATTTTAGTCTTGGATTGTGATTGCTGAAATATATTCTATGTGGGCTACGTGCAAAGGAGAAATACGGGCATTTAAATTCTGTTTTATGTCCTCTGTCTAATGATCTTTAGGTAATAGTGTTCTCATTTTACAGCTCAAGAAAGTTAAGCTGACATGACTTGAAGTGATTCCACAGACCATGTAGGAGGTTACCTCATCAGTAAATGCTAAGTCTAGGAACCTTCCTTGACAGCACATGTTCTTTTCTGTCTAAGTCATGGTGACATATGTTACCTTACCTACACACACAACAAAGTATAGACTGCAATCCACTTGTATTTATATCCAGTGAAACCATCACTTTATATAACATTTATATATTCATTATAGACTCTTCCAGAATTAAAACATTTTGAGATATCTGCATAAGTTTTCTTCATTTCATAAAACCCTGTTATCATTTTTGCTAAAAATAGGGCCGGGGAGATAGCTCCGTGGTATATGCGCCTGCTGAGCACTAAGTCTCTGTTTTGGTTTGCTTTTTGTCCCTGGATGTTGGATGTTTTCTCCATGTTTCCACGTTGTGCTCCTGAAGATTCCTCCTGTTGGCAGCCTCCCGAGAGCGAGGAATACAGGTGTGCTCAACCACGCCCTCTGTCATTTGCCAGTCTCAGCCCACTTCTGGGCCAGAGCCAGCATAGCAAGCTGGGGGATTGAATTCTGAAGTTCCAATCTCATATTTCCCATCTAGCATTTTCCCATTTAGTTTCATCAATATTTTATGGTCCATAATGGTAGGATCTTTACATATGATAGGACGTTATATATGGTGAAAATTCTAGCAATAATTATTAACTATTAGACATACAACATTTCAGATACGTTAACGTTTTTTTTACTCCTGTTAGGATGACTTATACCTAAAGTATGAAATTTAGAATTTGAGACGATCTCCTGGAAAAGACATCTGAGTTCCCCATGAGACAGACTAATTCAAACAACAGCAACTTTGAAAAGGCAGCCACTACATTTCCCTTTGACTTGCAATCGGCCACCACATTGTGCCTATGGCAATATCCATGGAGGAGGATAGCTGAAGAGAGAGTGCTGCAAATTTCAGAATCAAGTTTGTGCTTACTAAAGAAGCCTCTTGCAGGGCGTAATGGTGCACACCTGTAATCCCAGCCCTTGGGAGGCTGAGGCAGGAGGATTGGTGCGAGTTCGAGACCAGCCTGGGCCACAAAAGTGAGCCCAAGGCCAACCTGCACTGCATAGTGAGACCCTGTCTCAAAAAAACAAAAATAAATAAGTAAGTAAATAAATAAATAAATAAAAACGAAGAAGCCTCTTGTATTCTTCAATGACAGCTGAATTTACCTCCTCAAATTTTAATTGCTATTGGAAGAAATTACATTTATTTATATGTTAAATCCCTATGTGTGCCGCAAATAACTTGGTATTCTATAAAGTTGGGAAATCACCTGCTTCAAATTAGAGAAGGGTAGGAAGAACGCGATACGCATTGTTAATGCAGACTGAGTTGCACTGATATCATAATTTGACAGAATAAGCATAACCATTAAAGAAAACTACTTCATCTTTAGAAAACTTCATAGGCCAATGGTTATAACATTTTTTTTTTCTTTTTAGAGGGTTGAGAAATGTAAACGTGTGTGTTTTATTCCATTAGTGCTTAATATGTTTTATTTTTATGACACATTGAAATGTTGCCTCTTGACAGCTTTTATTTGAGTTTTGCCTTTTTTAACAACATTTTGTAAAAGTGTAAGTTAAATTAAGAACATAGTGTTAAGATAGAAGTTCTACCATAAAATTCAAGCTTCATAGAGTCTTATTATTTAGTATTATGAATCCCTGAACTAATGAATGATTTCTGCATCTAAATAACATGTATTATTATTATTATTATTATTATTATTATTATTATTACATTTTGTTTTGAAGAGTGAAACAAGAGCAAGAAAAACGAAAGCAATGACAGAAATAGGGTAACGTATAACAATACATACATTACAGATTTTTTTCTTTCTTTTTTTTCTTTTTTTTAAATAGTAATGGCATTGCTGCTGCTGCTTTTCAAACTTTATTTATGTTATAGCTGGTTCAGCCTGCGCTGAGAATGGGGCTGGCACAGCATGTGGTGCCAGGGGTCGAACTGCGGTCCTTGTGGTTGCCTAAGCTTGCCCAAGCAGGTGCTTTATACCGCTGAGCTATCTCGCCGGTCCCAGATTTTCAAATCTTGCATAAAGATACCATTATACAAGATGGGAGAGAAGATTGAATATGGCCACAGGATTTCGCAAAATCTTTAAATTTTGTTCTCTTTCATTTTCTTTCCTAACCTTTTTTCAAAAAATACTTTAAAGTAAGTAGAGTAATAATTGATATGACATTAGAAACAGTACACATTTAGAAGACCATTTTTTTTTTTTTGTCTTTTTGAGACAGGGTCTCGCTATGCAGTTGAGGCTGGCCTTGAGCTCACTTTTGTAGCCCAGGCCGGTCTCGAACTCGCACCGATCCTCCTGCCTCAGCCTCCCGAGTGCTGGGATTACAAGCGTGAGCCATCACGCCCAGCTTAGAAGACCAAATTGACAGGTATTTGAAGTGTGGTTTTAGTATTACACATTCCTTTGCTCAGTGTAGTTGCTTAGTTCATGGATATCAGCACATAGAGAGTTAGTCATGATGAGATTTCTACCCGTTAATTGTTATTTTCAAAAAAACTGATGGAAACTCTTAAGACAATTGCCTTATCGCCCTTGTATATACACATGTATGATTTTTCCCCTACCTTATTTACTAACTTTTCTCCTTTCTGTCTCTTCATTGTTTAATCCTTAAATTTTGTTCTTTCCATTTAACTGTGTGTATTATAACTTTTAGTTTTCTTTCTTTCTTTCTTTCTTTTCTTCTTTCTTTCTGTCTGTCTG
>PVJA010037929.1:0-20060 GCA_004027025.1 Myocastor coypus
AAAAAAAAAAAAAAAAAAAAAAAAAAAAAAAAAAAAAAAAAAAAAAAAAAAAAAAAAAAACCTGAAAGAGTAAATAAAATCTGAAGAGTACAATAAATACTATAAAAAGGGAATGAAGCTGTTAAAAAGGAAAGAATTACTGAGATGAGGACAGGAGAGGGAGCAGGAGAAAGAGATTATCTATGTATGTAGGATGGCTTGGATAATTATACTGTGGATTTCTGCTGTTCTATGGAGTGAACTGAGTGCTAAAAAAGACAAATGAGAAAAAAATTATTATCCGCCATACCTGGAAGCAATAGTATCATTATCACTTTTCTGTTTCCCACTAGATGAGGATATGTCTTGCTGGATGCTATGTGTAGCATCAGTACTCAGACATAACAAAGCTCTTTACTGCACCAAGAGTCCCAGCAACAGTCCCACATGCACGCACAACCACAGCCTACAGTGTCCAACCTGGCTCTACCGAGCTACCACTCTCAAACAGGCTTCAGGACCCTTCTATGCACATCAGAAATAATCAAATGTTGCAATTGGCATGTTACAGTCCTCTGCCAGTGTTATTATTCCACATGAATGTTTTATTCCCCTACAAGCTAGTATATGCTAAAAAACACTGGAATAAAAACTGAAGGATTCAGAAACATACTGAATGGTACAATATTCACCTATCATGTAAAAACCCAGAGCTGGATTCCTAGGAATACAAAAATAAAAGTAAATAAATTAAAAATTAAAAACCAGTATGCCTAAGTATACTGGGCATGGTGGCACATGCCCGTAATCCCAGCACTTAGGAGGCTGGGGCAGGAGGATCGATGTGAGTCTGAGACCAGCCTGGGCTAGAAAAGTGAGCGCACTGCCAGCCTGAAGTGCACAGTGAGGCCCTGTCTCAAAAAGACAAAAAAAAAAAAAAAAACGTTTTTAGTAAGAATAAACAGCCATTTATAACATGTCCATGCAGTCATGTGCTATGGAAGAGGTAGTTATAACACCAAGATTATGACTATACACTGTAACAATCAGAATGCTTGAATATAATCTTTAGGAAGTTACGCCATCTCTGTGCATCTCGCTTTACTAATCTAAGGAAGAGGAACGACAGTGCGAGCACCTGTTGCACAGCATGCTGTCTTAACTCGAGGTAGAGACCACTCTTACAGGGGTATAAAAATCTTTTTGTGATGTTGGGGACTGAACCTAAGGTCTTTACACTCAACTACATTCCTAGTTCCCCTTTCTTAAAATTTTACTTTCGGATAGGGTCTTAATAACTCCCTAAATTGTCTGCACTAGGCTTGAACTTATAATTCTTCCACCTCACCCTCCAGAATACACTGGGATTACAAACATGAACTACTGTGGCGGCTAAAATTTTACTCTTTACAAATAAAACGATATACAAATAGTACATTTTAAAAAAATACAGAAGAACACAATGAGCCAAAAAAAGAAGTCTAAAAGTTTCCTTATGAAGCCTGTAAGAGGTTGAGAATTTTTAAAAAGCTGAGAAGATTAAATAGGCAATACAGTTAGAAGCACTGAGTGCAAGGATGGGGAACCTTTGAGAACTTTCAGTGACACAAACCACCCACACATGCACCATAGGTTCACTGCCTCTGACTTAAGAGCTATGTCTGACACATAAAATTAGCTAAAAAGAGGCTTTGGGACGAAATTAAAAGGGTTGAAGTTTACCAAGACATGATAAGTCAGTCTCACGCCGGCTTGGAGGGGATTCTTGGCTCCTAAAACACTGTAACTTACGTGGGAGTGCAACAACTGATATGCAAGGTGCAGAGTCATCAATGCTCTGGTCATCCTCCGATGACAAACACAGCCTCTTATGCGGAGGGTCGGTGCTATCTTCTGAGTCTAACTCATCAGCTTCTAATAGAAAGAAAAAATCAGTTAACCAAAGAAAAAAATCTCAAAACTTTAAACCAATAAAGAAAGCAAAATCTCCAACTATTAAGAACCGCAACAACTTTCTTCTACATTAGCTCAGTCTGTGCCCATTGTAAATTTGCCTATCTGAATACAGACAAGGGTTGGGTAGATGGTTTATTCATATATGTATGGCAAACTACACACACTCTCAGTAGGAATAGAACAATGATGGGTTCCCTGGCTGGAAGAAACTGGAGTTGGTTTTTTTTTGTTTGTTTTGTTTTAAAAAAAAGAGGGCTGGCTAAATAGCTCATGGATTAAAGTGCCTGCAAGCAGGAACAGGGGCTGGGGATTCAATCCCCAGCCCTGCCATGTTGGCCCTGCCCCTGGGGTGCACTGAGACAGCAAATGAAACTGGGCGTGGTGGCATGCATCTGTAATCCCAGCTCTTGGGAGGCTGTAAATAGATGAGTTTGAATACCCTATAGACACATTCCCTAAAATGAATGAACGAACAAATGAATAAATGAATGAATAGAAAGAAAGAAAAACTAGAGTGCAGTGGAGACAACTGAGCCCACAATTCCAAAACAGCACTGTGGGAGCTATGAAAGAATGTACAAGGTGCTGTAAGTGCAGGGAAGATGCACATAGTTGAGAATGGAGGAGCAGGAGGTTTGCTGAAGGAGGGATCTTAACCTGGAAGGGAAGGGAAGCCTTGGAATGATTATTCTTCCTGGAAGTAGGAGCAGTACCAGAACCACAGGACATGTGGGAAGCTTTAAAACCAGCACCATGACCAATTTTGACAGCTACTGAAAGATGAATTAGAAAGAAGGGCTGGTGAGATAGCCCAATGGACTAAGAGCCTACTTAGCTGAGTATAGGAATTGGAGTTCAATCCCCAGCACCACATGATGACCAGCCCTGCCCCCAGACACGCTGAGCCAGCCACCTAGTCTGGGCCTATACTCCTAGTGCTAGGGAGGCTGAAAACAGGAAGATCACTTTAAGTCCTAACTGCATTGCATAGTGAGACCCTGTACCAAATACAAAAGTTAAAAAAAAAAAAAAAAAAAAAAAAAAAAAAAAAAAAAAAAAAAAAAAAAAAAAAAAAAAAAAAAAAAAAAAAAAAAAAAAAAAAGAGATGGGAGAATGGCTTAAAGGCTACTAGAACTACTTAGATAAGAAAAAAACAATTTAAACCAAGAAAGTTGACTTGAACAAAAGATGAATTTAAAAACATCAGACCCATCAATGCATCTTCATGATGATGTAAATTTGAAACAGAACTTATTCCTCTAAATTTATGATTTGGGACACTTATTCAAAAGGGAAAAACTAAAAAAGCATTAGAAAGTATGTGAAATAATCTTTTTACATATGTGAAATTTAAGGTGACCACAGGAGCAAGGTAACACAAGCTTACAATCCCAGCACTCTGGGAAGCAGAGGCAGGAGAACTCCAAGTTCAATCCCAGCCTCATAAACTAAGGGAGACCTTGTCTCAAAAACAACAACAAAAAAAAAAAAAAAAAAAAAAATCAGTGCTGGGACTTAGCTTTGTGTGAAGGTGCTGGGCTCTGTCCTCAGTACTGCAAAAATCAAGACCCAACAACCAACCTCCAACCAATCCCTCCCAAACTGAATGAACAACCCAGGAGATAGATATATAATGAAACAAAACAACAGAACTCTATTATTAAAGACAAATTTAAAGCAAAATAAATTAATAAGTGACTAAAAGAAAAAATAGGTAAGAAGTAACAAACTCACAAACTTCAAGATGTTGGAATCTTAAACCATCACAAATAAACATATATAACTGTAGACAGTTACGCAAAAATTTTTAAGTTTCCAACAACAAGTCTATCGGTACTGGCAGAAGTATAGGTCCTGTTCATGTGGCAAAGGCTGAAATTTATGGTAAATCTAAAGATATTAGACGTTATTTTAAAACTGTAAGAAATAAAAACCATGAACAGATCAATGCATGATTCAAAGAGATCATCCTATCCCTTTCTCAGCTGCGGTCTGCAGAGATCACAGAGTAGACAGTGATATGGAACACAGCGACCTGAGGCTGGCAGACCGCAAGGCCTCCACTATCCTACCATGCCGAGGACAGTGGAAGATGAGGTTCCCGTCAGTGTCCTGCGTCAGCGTCACAGAGTTCACAGTCTCGACTGTCACTGTGTCAGAGTCCTCTTCTTCTGTGCTCATACTCAAATCTGTGTAGAAACAGGCTCCAGGTCAGGGTCTGGAACTTACTTCCAGATAGGAAAAGCATGAGTTGCCTCATACCTGCCCCCACCCAATACCGTAGGCTATTTGCCCAGAGTAGTCTTTCTGTGAAACAGCAGTAAGAATTCAAGCTTCAAACACTATCTTTTATAGCTTAGACACACTTACTTAGAATTTGATGAATGACCTACAAAAACCTAACGGCTCTAAAAAAAACCCCCAGCATTTAGTTCTTTTAAAAAGTATTTTTACTACACAGAATAAAAGTGAATCTGTTTGAAGGTATTTATCAGTAAATCTTTTTTTGGTATTACTTTCATATAAGTATTTCCTTCTTAATGCCTTAGCAACTGATTTGTAAAACTTTTATCTTGATGTAAGAATTACTTTTCCTAAATGGATTTTACAATTATTTAACCTCCATTAGCTGAAGACAACACCACTAACTCTTACTAGGGTGTCTTTTCATAGTATTAAACAAATGCATACATCTATCACTGACAAAATTGTTTTCAATAATATGGAGATTAGACTTTCTTCTGAAAGAGACAACTCTTGTTTAAAGTACCCTTGCCTACTATTTTAAACATATAATAGGTTTTTTTTTGTCCAGAAAGAATGAGCAGAACCTCAAGATTACAGTATCTCATGGTTGGCAAGGATAAATACACTGGCTGACAACAATGGTCTAGTCAGTGACGGCCAACCTCTCAAAATGTCCAATGACAAACAGCCTGCTGTAGCATGCTTACCACGGGATCACCACTGCTGGCCTCACTGCCATCTTTGCAGTCTCTTTAAATGTTCAATGACATTCTTGCCTCCATATGCACTTTGGTCTTGTTCACATGTTTTACCGAGTTACATGACTCAAATTTTGGCTTGGGTTGCATCAACTACTCCATGCTGACTCTTGTACACAAAGTCCCAATTCATATACAGTATTTACCTTCCAGTGAAACCATTTTCCTTGGGCAGAAACTTAAAACCAAGGACTAGTTATGCCCAGACTTGGTGTTAAGAGCCAAGGTCCCTGAGGAACTTACCTAGACAAAGATGGGACCAGGTACAGCCCTTCCCTCAGAACCAGGCCGCCGTCCGTCGGCCAGCAGCATTACTTTCATGTTACCCAGGTCATTTCTCCCTGTGCTCCTATCTCCACAGCACTCTGAAAGAGACAGCACCCCACAGTGAGATTAGCAAGAGCAAAGCAGGACTGAAGGCCAATAGTGTGCCGATAGCATGAAGGCCTCTCAGCCAAAACGCAGAGACCACGATGGTTTCTACCAACCTTCTGGAAATCAGCCTTGGAAGGAGTTCTCCAATAAAGGACAGACAGGGTGAGTTCTATACCTACTAGGGTTACAGTCAGGTCCTTGAGCCAAGTAGGCTCTCATCAATATCAAACATTCTCTGAAAAACGTAGGTTTAGTAACCTCAACACCAGAAATACCATAAACATTACCAAGACTTTTATAAATTATTAAGACCTCTTTACAATATTGTTTCATCCTAAAGTATTAAAATTATACAAATATTGATTTGTTCAGAAGTCATTGTACAGCAACAGGCGAACAATCAGGGCAGGAAAGGTAAATTATAAACAAGTAAGCTCTTTAATATAAAAACTTCCAAAAATCTGAAGTTATTGATTTCTAAAGATGTCTTTCAAAAAGTCTCTTCATTTTTATCCCTAAAAGCCAAATTATTATTTTATTTATTCATTTAATTTATTTTGGTTGGAACTGGGGACTGAACTCAGGCCCTTGAGCTTGCCAGGCAAGCATAAGAGCCAAATTATTAAATAAGGCACAGAACCTGAAGTTCACAGCAATGTCCCAGCAAAAGAGACTAAAATTCCTTTTTTTCAGCATTCTAATTAGAAGTCCTCTCCAGTACTGGTACCTTTGAAAACCACTGTACATAATTAAACTTCCAGTGGAAAAGAAAAATATATAACACATAAAAAAAGGTGACATTAAGAATTCCATCACTGGACACTTATGCCACCAATTTTTAATTTTCTTAGGTGACAGTGAAACAAAATTCACCAAATCTATTTCCTTAACTGGAAACTATAAAGCTAAAAACACAACTGCTCACAGGTAGAGGTCAAGCAGTCACCTGCTGCTCCACTATAGGTGTGGTCTATCCTTCCAGGCTTAGTGCAAGAAGGTTGGTTCCAGGATGCAGGAGCATGGGACAGGCTGTTAAGAGGTGGAGGTCCGTAGGTCTCCATAAGTCAGGTAGGGGTCCCCTTAGGGACAGAGGGAGCACAAAAGCCAGATGCTTCCATCCTCCCACACATACCCTTGTACCATGGGTAATGCTACTAGAATAGGAAAACTGGCAAGGTACAGAACGTACAGCACAGCTTTACTAGGTGTTTTAAGGATTGAGAAACATGGGCTGAGACATAGGAAGCTAGTTAGTTTTCCGTTTTCCTGACACCTTATGAGAAAGGAATATTTGTATATCTGATTATTTTCCAACTCTTGTATTCAACTTTTTATTACTACATTGTGATCCTTTTATAACTTTTACTTACTATAGCAAAAGCATTTCCTAATAATCTTATGTCCTACATTTTAATGAGTAAACAGTTTCTAAATTTATTTAACCCAGTGGTTCTCAACCTTTCTAACGCCGTGATCCCACAATACAGTTCCTCATGTGACCCCGAACCAAAAAAATAATTTTGGTGGCTACTTCAAAACTGTAATTCCAAATAAATAACATCTTCCGATGGCTTTAGGCGACCTGTGTTTTGGTTGTTTGACTCCCGCCAGGGTCGCAATCCACAGGTTGAGAACCACTGATCTAACCAATACATATTACTGAACACTTTTTGAGATTAAAAACTTCATAATTAGCATATCAACTACTGAATATAAATAATGCCTCAGAGAAGTACTTAAAAGAGAAGTTGTACAATAATGCACAATTTGCAAGATATTTTAAAGTATATTTATTTTAAAATAAAACAAACAGAAGTCTTTACAGGAGATAAAACAGGTTTCTTACATCTTGAACATGGGTACATGAAAGGATGTAAGAAAGACAGTGTGACAGAGTAACATCCTCATAAATACAAATCTTAATTCCCATTAGGACTGCTTCACACTTGAGAGCTAAAGCTTTAGACTATGGTGCCAGACCTCTGGTAATGGGTTCCTTTATATACTTTGTGGAAATAAACTGAAGAGGTTCATTAATAAACATAAAAGCCAGCCTGATAGCTCAGCAGACTAAAGCACCTGCTTAGGCAAGCACAGCGACCAGGGTTCGATTCCAGTGCCCACCCTTCCCCGGGGCACACTGAGACTGAGACTGAGACTGTGTGTGGTGGTGCGCACCTGTAGTCCTAGCACTTGGGAGGCTGTAAACAGGAGGATCACTAAGTCCGATCTGTGTAGTGAGACCCTATACCAAAATACATTAAAAAATAAGCATAAAGCATGAGTGAAGGTACCTAGTTAATGTTCATTACAACGTTCTAAAATGATTTCAAAAACCTGTCATCCATTAATGTTAATGTAATGGAGCCTATTTGAATAGACATCAATTGCTTGAACTTGATTCAATTGTCAATTATGACAATGTCATTATTTGAGTAACTATCTAGTAATATGGGTCATTTTAAGGCACTGTAGCAAGATTCCTATGTGGCTCAGCAGTAACATCAGATTCCCTATTAAAAAGCTTATTTTTCACCCAGTGCACAATTTAAGGGCTTCTAATGTGTGTTTGGCTGGACTGAAATTTCACATTCAAATCTGGGAACTTTTTCACAAGGAACCATCAGCTCCTTAAAGCAAACTACAGATTACTACCACATGCATCTGATTTACACTCAGGTTTACTTTCTTAAGTGCAGCTCACAAACTGGCAGTACAAAAATCCAATGAGTCTTTCATTACAAAACACCTAACATAAGTAAGGTGAATAGTAGCTTTTATTACTGGTGCTTGAAGAATAACCCAACAGTGTACATAACCAAAATGATAGTTTAAAATATAGGATGAGGCCGGGCGTGGTGGCGCACGCCTGTAATCCCAGCACTTGGGAGGCTGAGGCAGGAGGATCGGTGTGAGTTCGAGACCAGCCTGGGCTACAAAAGTGAGCTCAAGGCCAGCCTCAACTGCATACTGAGACCCTGTCTCAAAAAGACAAAAAAAAAAAAAAATATATATATATATATATATATATATATAGGATGAGAAAAATAATTTTAAAAGGATGAACAAAAGGGGGGGGGGACTAAATTGTTGATAAAGGGCTTTCTAATATGTTTTTCCTGATTTCCTTCTAATACTTAATCACAGTATGGCTATATTTTCAAAAACTTGAAATTTACCTTTATAGAATCAAGCAAGCAAATCCAATTTGTCATTTTTGTTTCAAAAAAGTCTCTTCACAAAACAGAAACACCTTTAAGACAGCTGGAGAAATGATATGAGAACATACAAATTTATATTATATCTATCTTTTATAATTGACCCTTGGCAATACGTTTTTCACTTTCATCATCTGTCATTTATGCCTAGAAAAAGCTTTGGAGATGAAGTTGGAAAACATAAACAGCCAATTTCTAGATAATCTACAGTATGGAAAAAGGTGCTGAAAATTATAATGGCAAGATAGAATGAACTACTAAGAAGGAAAACTTTTTTGTATTTTAAGGGAAGACTGATTTCCATTTATAGTGGGGTTATATGAAATATTACCTCCGTGATAAGTGAGGCACTACTGTAAATTTGAAAGTCCTAAAGGAAGAACTCATTCCACTTCTATATTTTATAGAGGTGTTACTTCACCTTACCAAAAGTTTTGCTTCTTGGGGCCAGGGAGATAGCTCCATGGCACAAGTGCCTGCCTGGGCAACTGCAAGGTCATGAGTTCAAACCCTAGTCCTGCCAAAAAAAAAAAGTTTTCCTTCTTGGGCTGGCCAGATAGCTCAGCAGTATTCAGGGTCTCACTATTAGGGGGATCTGACTCATACCAATCCAATGGGCAGTGGTTCTCAACCTGTGGGTCGCGACCCTGGCAGGGGTCAAACGATCAAAACACCGGTAGCCTAAAGCCATTAGAAAATGTTATTTGGAATTACAGTTTTGAAGTAGCCACCAAAATTACTTTTTGGTTTGGGGTCACCACAACATGAGGAACTGTATTGCAGGGTCATGGCATTAGAAAGGTTGAGAACCACTGGTTTACGGCCTCCCAAGAGCTGGGATTACAGGCACATGTCACCATATCCAGTCTGGACTGTCATCTCAGTGTGCTCTAGGGGCAGGGCCAGCAGGGCAGGATTGAACCCTAAGCCCCAAGGCCTACTTGCAGGTGCTTCAATCTGCTGAGCTATTTGGCTGGCCCAAAGAGGAAAACCTTTGGTAAGGCAATATAACATCTCACTCTTAACTAGGCCACCTCTATAAAATATAGAAGTGAAATGAATCTTTTTTTTTTCTTGTTTCAGAACATTTGTTTATTCACTCATTTTTTATGGCCGGCTCAGCCTGCCCTGACAGCAGGGCTGGCGCAGCATGTGGTGCCGGGGATTGAACCGCGGTCCCCGAAGCTGCCCAAGCTTTCCCAAGCAGGCGCTTTAGACCACTGAGCCATCCCGCCGGGCCCAAGAATTGTTTTTTATTTTATTTTCTTCATGTTTCAGAACTTTTGTTTGTTTATTTGTTTTTATGGCCGGGTCAGCCTGCCCTGAGGGCAGGGTTGGCACAGCATGTGGTGCCGGGGATTGAACCGCAGTCCCTGCAGCTGCCTGCAGGCACTTTAGACCACTGAGCCATCCTGCCAGGCCCCTGAATCCTTTCTTTAGGACTTTCAAGTTTACAGTGGTCCCTCACTTATCACAGAGGTAGTTTCATACACCCCTGCAATAAGTGAAAATCAGTAATCAATGAAGTAGCAATGTTATATTTTAGTATTTACATATATTTTAAGCCATTCCTATACTCTTATAAACCTTTCCCACACTTTTAATAACACTTCTAATGTTAACCATTTTCTAAACTTGTAAACACACTAAATTTTAACATACATATACTGTACAGTAAGTATGCATTCATCCACTAAAAACGTAGTTATTTTAACGTTACAATATTTTAATATATTTTATGTGTAATTTTAATGTTTTATATATATTTAAATTTTTAGGCAAAAATCATTAAAACTATCAATACTAGGCATATAAATACATATAAAGTACACTACCGGAAAATCCCTTGATATAGCGAAAAATTTGCGATAATTTAGATTTAGTATTTTTGAAAACCTGGGAAACAGTGAGTCTGTGAAATATGGAGGGACTACTTAATACCTTATCATTAAAAAAAAAATCTGTAGTTGAGTAATTGCTAAGTGGTTTCTACTTAATCTTATGTATCTTTCTTAAAGCACCCTGGGTGAAATTAAGTAATTTTTCTCTCAAAAGAAAAAAACGTTTACATAGTACACACTCCTGTAAGTGCTACAGATATTGACTTAAATTTCTCCTGTTTCTTTCCAATGCCCAGCGCCACTGATTAAGTGTTGCCAAAGACAAGCAAAGAGCATTGGGTTCCACCACCTAACTGAACAATTAAATGTGAGATTCAGACAATGGGTAGGTTCCAGGTCAATTCTCAAACGCATATTTTGAGGTAAGCCTGATAACTAAAATAGTAGGGGAAAGATCAGCTTGTTTGGTGAGACACAAAAGCATCTTAGGTTTACAGAACTTAAAATCATCACAAATCATGTATTTTTCTTTATAAGAAGTCCTTTTGTGTTTTGCAAATGGGAGGAGAAACCTTGATTCTCTCTCAACTGTGGTATTGTCAGTGGCACAATTTTTTGTAACGGTAAGGTAATTTTATTGTACTACTTTTTAAAAAATCTTCATCAGACGCATCACATTGTAAAAAGCTAAAATTCTGTGTATACCACAGCTGAAATCTGAACGTCAGAGAGTGGTAGAGTACTGAAAGTTATCTGAAACAAATTTTAAACCAGCTTCATAAAATACTAACAGACACCAAAAGGCTGGAGGGGGAAGGCGAGTGTGAACTGTGTAAACTTTCATATAGCGAAAGATGACTTTTTTACTCCAACTAGAGCTGAAAAGCTATAGTGGTGCCGCACGACTCAGGACACAGGTATCAGCGAGTCCCAAATGACATTCTCCCGACGAAGTACAGAATCTGCCTTCGGTTCCCAGTTGTCCCCACTGCAGCTGGTCGGGAGTGAGGAAGGCGCTCGCGCCACCCGGCGGGGACCGGGCAAATCCCCCGTCACCCTCGCGTCTCCACCGTGTCGATACAAACACGGGTCTCGCCGTGAACGCGGGCTGTGCTGGTCGCGGCTGCGTTACACCGGAGCCGGGAGCCCGCGCACGCCGCGAGGCGGCCTGGTCCCGCAGCCGGCTCCGCCCGCGACCCACACGCGGCGCGCCCAGCCCGGGACCCCCAGCGCTGGGCCCCCGGGGGGCGCAGGCCGGCGGCGCCCGGCGGCGGGAGGGCGCGGGAGCCTCCGAAGGTCCTGGAACCGGCTCGGCACGCCGCGGAACAGAGGCCCGGGCGGCCCGGAACAGCGCGGCCCGCGCCCCCGCCCGGGGGTCCCGGCGCCAGGAGCGCCGCCATCTTCTCCTTCCCGCCCGCTCTGCACTCTCCGCGCCGCCCAGTCCGGGAAGAGGCGCGGCCCGCACGGGGACAAGGCCGCCGAACCCGGAGCCAGCCAGGCAGCCGCGCAGCTGGCAGGCGGGAAGGGGCCGGGCAGCGGGCGGGGCGGAGCGGCCGCGGCCCGGACCTGAGGGTTCCACAGCACTTACTTCCTGTTTTGGGTCCGGGCACTTGGGAAGAACCAGGATGGAGGCTCCGAAAATACCAGGATGGAGGAAGCAGCCACGGAGAGAGAGCCGCGGCAGCGGGTAAGAGCGAGCCTCACAGGCGCCGGAAGTAAGCTCTGTCGCGCAGCGCCCCGCCCGCGCGCGATGGCGTCACTTCCGGCCCAGAGGAGCGCGAGAAAAGTCTCAGCCCTGAGGTGTGCAAGGAGGTGGTCGGTTGGTTGGAGAAAGAGCGTTGCTTGAGCTTGCTGCTGCGTTATCAACGAGGGGGATGTTGTGTGCAGTCATGCTAACACAGCACTGAGGGTGCTGTGCACAGTCCTCTGGGGGCACAGTTTCGGCTTCCGCGTGGCTGCTCCGGCTACCTGAAGAGCATTTGGAGAACACCATGATGAACCTACAAATCCCGGATATCCGACTTTGTCTGCCTTGGAATTCCAAGGCCCGCGCAGTGTGAGCCGTAGGACAACTGTAAGACTGCAGCCTCGGCTTGCTGATTTAGGAACCTGGAGGAATTGTATTCCGCTTTCTTATCGCTGCTGGGAGGGTAGAGAGACATAAGTTAGACTTGATACAAGGACCTGTGTCCTCAAGCATCAGTTTTATGTAGCTAATAAAGTTGGGATTTCATAATTGATTTTTTCTCTTATTCCTCTGCAATTTCAGTTATGTGCATTTTTTTCCTTTTCATAACAAGTGTTGTAGGAAAACTGCGACGCTAGTTTATTAAAAAGGAGGGAAAAACTGACCACATTGAAATGCGTTTTTTTTAAATAGATGTTTAACTTTTCAGCCATATATATGTTTTCATCAATATTCCCATTTGATACCATTTTTCTCCCAAATGTTGCAGTTCACAAAAGTTGAAAAGAAATCTGACGAGATACTGCTGCTGCCCAGGGTGTGTGTAGATCAGCTAAAAGTTTAAACAGCACGTTCTGGCAAGGCACTCTGCTGGTGGGAATGCGAAGTGGTAGGGCCATTTTGGAAGATTGTCGGTTTTTTAAGAAGTAACATCCTTACCACGTGATATAGTAAACAGGCATCCAAATGCATTGAATACTTAAGTTTACACAAAAACTTGTACACTGTTTGCAGCAGCTTTTTTCACAATTGCCAAAACTAGAAAGCAACCAAGATGAATTTCAGTAGATGAATGGATAAACAGGTACAAGCATATGGTGGCATTGTTTTCAGTACAAAGAGAAAGCGAGCTGCTGAATATTAAATGTGGAAGAACTACGTGTGCCACTCCTGTGGGAGTCCCTGGTGGTTGAGGAGACTGTGTATGGAAGAGAGCGGCTATTTAGAAATTGTCTACTTCCTACCCTTGCTGTGAACCTAAAATAGTATGAAAGAGATAAATAGGCCCTTGGGTCTGATAATGTGTACCAACATTCTCTGGAGGCTCTTATGTCAGTTGAATGCTTCACAGATGCTGAACTCAAATGTTTATAGCACCTGTAGTATCACAGTTGACCACAGATAAATCTGATTTTACCCAAGAACCTAAAACAATAGAAACAATACCTAGCAGAAGCCTGTGCTCTGAACTCCCCTATTGTAGCTCAAAATACACTTCACAAGCGTCCTTGCAGAGCATGCAAGACAAGAGCTATATCGACCATATCCCCAGCCCATCCGGATTCTTTACTTAACGGAGAGGTAGGTATTATGGTTTAGATCTGAAATATTCCACTAAAATCTCGTGTTTTGAGGTGGGACCTGACAGTAGGTGACCTTAAAGATGTATTTTTGTCTCCCCAACCTCCTTCCAGGGTGCTATTCAGTGAACTGTGCCACTTCTGCCTTGGATCTGGCAGACCATGACCTGAGCCCTGGGAAATTGCGAGCCTAACTAAGCCTCACCTTCAAATTATACATGCCAGGTATTTTTGTCCCACGGTGGGAAAGTGACTAATAACAGTAGACATGTTTATCAGAAACATGTTTTCATCATTGGTAGTTTTATTGTCAGTTTGTGGTGCTCTTGCATCTCTTGGAGCTATGACAGCTGTTGTTCTATTTTTAATATTACATAAGTAATATTAAATTGTGAATTGGCGTAGAGTTGCTGCATACATGTTAGCGTCAAACCCAGTGTGAATTTTGACTCCAGGACTGAGTGGTGAGCACGTTACCCCACCTCACTTACCCAGCCTTCATTTACTTTTGAAAGATGAGAGTAACCAGACCTGCTCTCCAGAATTATGTTACATGTGGGTCTGAAATGTTCCTCACAAGGCTTATGCATGGCAGATATGTTCAGAGCTAGGACGGTGAGGCAGGATGGGATCTCGAGAGCTCTGCTTGGATTATTATTCCAGTAATCCAGGTGGCCACAGAGAACTGTTGTGAGATGACAGAGGCCTGGGGGGCGTCGAGCAAAGCAGCTTTCCTGGAAGGGCTGATCTCATCTCTGCCCCTTCCTTGCTCTCTCGCCACCACCTGGCTGTTGTGACATGGCTGTTTTGCTCTGCCACACCTACCTGCCATGATGTACTGCTTGCTAGAGCCCAGAAGCCACACAGCCAGTGAGCTGTGAGCTGAAACCAGGAGACAGATCTTTTCTCTTTTAAGTCTCTTGCTATTTGGCTTAATTGACAGCTATTTTGCTTAAGCTAACATGAACGTAGACAGCAGTTTTCACAGAGCCGAATATACACTGTCATTAAAAATGGAAAGTAAAACCCTTGAACCAGACAAGCAAAGCCACTCAAAGAGCAGCTCTTATGAAATAGTAATTATGCATTACAGTAGGGATGGCCGACATACTTATGAGAAAGTGGTCCCTAATTGTCACCATTTTCATAGAACAGGCGGTAGATGCTTTTCACTAAGGCATTGGAATGATATCTAACTTCATTTGTCTGCCATTCATTTCTGTAATGTGTTACACAAGCCTGCACTCTTGATAATTTCAAAGGTCCTACCTGTCCTTATAATTAATGCTGTCCTTTGTGGAGAGTTTCTTTTATAACTACCCCAAGGTCAGCTGGTATTTACTTGGAGAAAAGTATATTTTCATATTAGCTTGATGTGTAATTGTATCGGAAAAGCAAGAGGGATTGCTTCTTATCAGCAGGCAAGTGGTCAGCTCTGCTGACCACTGATACACCTAGATGCTATCTCGGTGTAGTATGGTTGCTTTTTAATATACAGGGTCTACAGGCTCTCATATAGATGGACTCCTAGTAATCCTCCTGTTTTCAGCCTCTCAAGGTTATAGGTGTGCCCCACCACGCCCAGTCTCAATAGCTATCTCAGCGCTCACCAGGGGCAGGGCCAGCACAGCATGTAGGAGAATGAACCCAGCCACTGCACTCTGCCTAAGCAGGCACTTTAGTCTGCTGCGCTATCTGTCCAGCCCCATACAGTTTAGTTTTGATGTTGTCTGCCTGGAGGTAGGCCCAGGTCCCCAAGACTGGTCCTTCCACTCATACTCAGATACCAGCTACATGTCCCAGGTAGTTTTACCTGTGCTTCTAGTCAAACAGGTATAATTTGGGATTCCCATAGCCACATCCTCTGGTTTGATTAATTTGCACAAGTGGCCTAAGGGATTCAGGGAAACATTTCTTTCTGTTTACTGTCTTATACTAAAGAATACTACAACTTTCACATGAAAAGATGCATAGGGAAGGTGGGGGAAGGGGCACAGAACTTCTAGGCTGGCCTCCAGGAATGCCCATGTGTCCAGGAGCTCTCTGAAGGCTGCCCTGGCTTCTTAGGGAAGCTCTTGGCACAAGTGTGACTGAAGCATGGACAGCCACTCTGATAGGTGACTACGTGGAAGGAGATATGACCTACAGCTGGTGGGCCTGCTGGAAACCCTGCTGGCCTTTGTGTAGCCCGCATTCCTCGTGGGCATAATGTGAGTTTTCTTCTGAACTAGGGGCTTTTACTGTTTACCATGTGTAGTGGTTGATGCGTTGTGTCCACCTGGCTGAGTGACTCCTACAGTTCTGGCCCTGGAAGCCCTGCCCTGCAGGATGGGGAGGACGCCAGCTGGGACATGATTGGTTCCACCCTAGGATGCAACATGCCACCCCAGAGCTGCTAAGCACAAGAAGCGCATAAACAGCAGCTGAGGAAGGCTCCGCTGCTGTAGGCCCTGCCCCGCCTCCTTGGAGAAGCCCTGACTTCCTTGCTTTCACAGCTGCATCACTTTGGAGGAGCTCTGGTCCAGAGCGGTGAAGCTCTGGTCTTCACAGTTAGCATAGAAGGGAGAGAGAGGCTCGGTGGATGTCGCAGCTGTTGCTGCTCCACTGCTGTTCATTATTTTCTGCTGCGCTTGGTCTTGGACCAGCGGAGTATAGACTGAAACCTCCACAAACTGCGAACTGTATAAACTTTTCCTTCCTTAATTTTGGGTGTCGAGTATTTTGTCCCAGAACTAAGACTATGACATTGATTGGTCAGAGGACTTCTTTATGACCAGCTCCCAAAAAGATTTGTAAGATGAAAGCTTCTAGGATGTACTTTGATGAAAAGACACTAAGTTTCATGGCCTTCCTTGGGACTGAATTATGAGCCGGGAATCATAGCTGAAAATTAAAAGTACACACATCAATATCAATAATTTTAAAAGTAATGTATTACCATAATATTTCTATATCTCTGTCTTGGATAATTAAATATGTGGACTTCCCATAACACCATTTGAATCATAGAACATCTCCCTGCAGTTATACCTGTTTCACTACTTGATCAATATGTTATGTAGGGAATACATGAGATTTTAAATATTGCTTAAATAGGGATTCAATGTTTTGTAGAGAAAGCATGAGAAATATTTTCATCCCAAGAGAAAGTATTGAAGTATTTATAGCATAGCAAATACTTATGTAGGTAGATAATGCCTTACTCACTTTCCATATCTGATATTTAGAATTTAAGGGAGTAAGGATTTATTTGGGCTCATGATTTGTAAAGGGTTCAGTTACACATCCACCTGGCTGCAAGACAGGGTGGCATGGCAGAGGGGCTTGGCTCATAGCAAAGTGGCAAGTAAGAAAGAACAGAGTGGGAAAGGGGTGGAGAGAGGAGGAAAGAAGAGCGAGGGGTGATAGACCTTCTAGGCCACGCCCCCCAAGGCCAACTCTTTCAAGCATAATCCCACCCGCAAAAAGTGACTCGGCTATACTCAGTGATGAGTAACACACCTCCAGGATCCAGACCCCTCCCAGAAGTTCACCTATGAACTGGTGAGGCTTTGGAGGGACATCTAGATATAAATCACAATTGATAAGTAGGCAGGTCCGTGGATAGATAGATAGAGCTGCCTTTGCTAGTTATGATTATCTCTGCTGGACTCAAGTTTCTTAGTAACATTTTCATGAACCTCATTTAGAGATTAAGTGTTAATGAAGTTACTTTTATGAAAAGTTGTTATAGTAACATAAAAACATTCCAGATGCTGAGAAGCATGTTCTGTTATTTCATGATATTACTAGATGGTATGATTTAGAGAAAAAGGGATAAGTTTTCAAAGCAAAAGAACATCCAACGAGTATTTCTCTTTTTGCACAACCCGCCAGTCCCAGCACCGTCGACCTGACTGTGTGCAGCACAGGCTTTCCAAGGTAAGGATTCCTGAGCTCGCAGAGGGGCTCATGAGCCATGCTGCATAGGCTACACGGTAAGATGTTCTTTCAGGCTGAGTCTCACCTCACTCTCTTCTGTCGGCTTTCCTCTAGGCCTTATGTGCTCTATTTCCACATTTGTTTTAACCCCTCAACTTAGCCACCACTGCTCTATAACCTCTTGGGAGAATGGAGATCTAAAGCTCCAGATACTCCCATGCAGTGAGAGTCAAAGTTCTAAAAGTGTATTTTATGCAGAGAATTCAAAGCACACCTTCTTGAGAAAATACATGGGCAGAATCTGGAAAGGAGAGAAGAAATCAACATAGTAGGTGGTAGAAGTCTGGAAGACATTTGAATAGCCAGTGCAAGAAGAGTATATTTGTAGAAAGCACTGGTCCAATAATAATATATAAAATGATGGGGTTGGGGAGGATAGCTCAAGGGTCTAAGCACCTGCCTGGCAAGCACAAGGAACCAGGGTTTGATCCCTTGCACTGCATGCCATGTTGGATGCTAGCTGAGCTCCAGGCCAGCATGCCAGCCACCAAAACTGGACATTGTGGTGCATTACAATTTTAGTGCTGGGGAGGCTGAGATAGGAGGATCACTATGAGTGCAAGCTGCATAGTAAGACCCTGTATCAAATAAATAAAAGATTAAAACAAAATTTAAAAATGGTGAGAGCACATGCAATACCTAAATCCCCTGCAGATGTTAACTCAATGTTTAAAAGTTTATCTAAGGCTGGTGAGATAACTCAGTGGAATAAGCACCCACTCAGGCAAGTGCAGGGACCAGAGTTCAATTTCTGGTACCACATGTGTGCCAGCCACACTGACACAGACACACTGAGCCAGCCACCCAAACTGGGCACAGTGGTACATGCCTATAATCCCAGCACTGGGGAGGCTAAAAATAAGATCACTACGAGTCTGAGCTGTGTAATGAGACCCTGTACCAAATACATTTTTAAAAAGGTTACCTTACTATGATGAGGACACTAACTCTTTGCCTCTTGCTAAACTTTTAAATGTGCTGTGCCCTACTGTGGAAGATAGGTCTGAATGTCACACAGATCTCTAGTGCGTCAATCTTGCTGGAAGTATCAGCTTGTTGAGATATAGCTCCCCATTTCCTCCACCCCTCAAACTGTGGTAGCCCTTGTTATGCTCCTTGAATTTATAAATTTGACTATTTTAGATTTCATTTATGGTATTTGTCTATGACTGATGTTTTATTTCTCATCATGTCTGCGAGGTTCACCCATCCAAGCATGTACTCCATATAGATTCTGTCTTCTCAAGGGCTGCGTGGAATCCCTGCTACCCCAGGCTGGCACTCTGCATGTGTCTGGAGAGGAGAGACGAGCCAGGTGGCAGCCTGTGAGGGCTGCGCTGCTCAGTGTGCAGCACAGTACCTTACACTGTTTGCTTGTGTCACAGAAAATTATGTTAAACCAGAAATGTCTTAAAGCAGAAGAGCCAGAAGCGAGCTGTTTCTGATCTTGCAACAGCTGCTATCTCCAGGAGAGCTTTCAGTGTCACTCTTTGGACAATACTGAAATAAATCAATATTAGGATTTGTTATTCACATGAAAGGCAATTTTGACACTGTCACGTGTTTGGTATCATTCTAAATCCTATCACTCATATCTTCTTTATCTTCAAATGCAGTATCTTAAGACAGAACGTGTCCTGTAACCAGCAGATGGCCCTATTGTTCAGTTGTTTTGCCATAGATGGAAATCTGGGGTCTTGAATGCCTAGTGATATGTTATAGCAGACCAAGGACAGGACTCAGTGATGATAAAACTGAAGGAACAGACAATGTGTTTTGAAACCTAAATATGACAAAGTTCTCCAGGTTTTAATGACTTATTGTGAATTAAATACCTTCTTCTCTGGCCCATGTAAATCTAGCTTCCAGGCATAGAATGAGCTTGACAGAGAAAGAAACACGGAAGGTACTCCTGGGCCGTTCACACATTTGCAACAGCTGTTTCTTCCCTGCGTCCAGCACACCCTCTGAGCACTCCTCGGTGTGGAGCAGCATTCTAGGCACAGAGCTGGTGGTAGAGGTGAAGCAACACGGGGTTCCAGTCTCTAGGAATGTACACTCTGGTGGACAGGCTTATCTGTTCAATTTTTTTGGTTAACATAAGAATTTACTGCATTCCTGGCAACTACCTGTAAATCTGCTCACAACGAGTCAGTCAAGACTGAAGAAAACAGTATGAATCAAACTACTTGGTTTCTTTTTATTTATTTATTTATTTATTTATTTATTATTTATTTATTTTTTTATGATTTAATGCTTTCATTATTTAAATTTAACAATGGTTATATTACATATGTTCATCAGATCAGTTTAGATTAATAGATATAGGTATATAAGATTGATCAAACAAACATTAACACATTCAGTAAACATTCCTTTTTCTTTTCCCCTTTCTTTTTTTAAAAGTTGACACATTGCATATTGTCCTCACAATAGTT
>PVJA010037930.1:0-20054 GCA_004027025.1 Myocastor coypus
TGGCTGCTGGCAATAGTGCACGTGGCCCCTGACTCCCCATTTCTGTTGTCCTTCTACATCTTCCCCTTGGAAAAAAAAAAAAAAAATCCCATGACAATGACTCTTAGAGTTCTCCCTGGGTCGCCAAGTACCACTTGCATGAGAACAGATGCACACCAAACAGAGAAGTCACCGCTGTATTAGACCCTCCATCCTGCCTCATCTGAAACTTACACTGAACTTTTAAGTGATTTGATTGCTCGGGACGTCATGTTTTTCTTGATGAATTGCCCACAATGCCAAGCTTAAATAGAACTCTGCCAAACACGCTCTGCCAGGGCCTGTGGGTAAACCTCTAATCAGTGCATATACAGAGGAGAGCAGCTCTGGAGATGCTTTGCCTCCTGGGCAGCTTCAGAGGGAGATTCCTATTTTGAAGGTGTAAGAGCAGTCTTAAGGCTGAGGCTGATCCAGGGGCGGAGACCCATTCTCCGACTCCTCGTGAGCCACTGATTGCACCTCTCTTTCCAGAGAGGCAAGCACTGCCAAGATGTCTAGAATAGGACTGGCTACCCTTCTTTAAATGAAGTGCAAGTTGGCCTGAAGTCTATCTTGAAAATTGGGTTTATGAATTTGTTCTATTAATAGAGTTTTAAAGTAGAATTCGATCACCATGAAAAAATAATGTGAATGAAATTCTGCCTGTGAGTATTTGTTCCTGCTGATTCCACTCCTGCACTGGGTGGTGATAAGCTCTTGGGTAAACGGTGCTCCAGGCTTGAAGTACAACCTACAAGTCCCTATCTAGCTAAGAGTTACTTACCAAATGCTGGTATATAATGAGCAGAGCATAGTATGAGAGTGGGAATTACTGTTCAAAGGTGGCTATTTTTATCCAGCTAATGGAAGAAAACAAATTTCTCTGCTAAAGCCAAAAATCTTTTTTTTTTTTTTTCATTGATTCCTAATTAAGCTATTGCAATTGTGTATGGCACTGGAACATTCTTTATTGTAAACTGCAGAGCCAGGCATACACAAACGAGCAGTCTAATAAGATGGCCACTGCAGCATATGGCTGGCCAACCTTAAATTAATTAGCACTAAAGGCATGCTAAACTGTGCACAGTTGAGGATCTAAGTAGACCCGTCTGCCCTGCAGCTGGCATACTGGCACTGGCCCTTGTAGAGCATGTACTAGCTTCCCTGCATATGCCTCAGTGGCACGTCTGCACGCCAGGAAACCGTCTTTGATGTAGAGTCATTTTTTTAAACAAACAGATTCAGATTGTATTTTTAAAGTTGCACTTTAGCATAGCGCAAGCAGTATCACTTAAACTAGTAAAGTGTGTAAAGTTTTATTGCTTGCTTTTCTTTTTCCATGTTAAAAAAAAGAAAAACAGAAAAAGTTAGACGCAAAACTTCACTAGGCTCCTTCAGTCGATTTCACAATATTAGAAAGATTTCTGAATTGGCCACCCTCACTTGCCAAAATGTTTGAAGCTAGTGTGACACTTGTGAAGCTGTCTGTCCTTCTGAGGCCCGTGAAGAAAGCATGGGACATGCTTAGCAGAGCTCGTGCTTCAGGACTAGAAGATTCAACAGGCTCCAAGAGAAAGGCTTTGCCTAGGTTAGCCAGAACTTTCCTGAGACATAGGCCGCGCTAAGAATTGAGTGTCAGGATAAATACTGATTTACTATTGATCGAAGCTGGTAACCTACTCAATTATTAACTAAAGTAGTTACTTCAGTTAGTGTTTACTTGATTAAAACTGTTATTTGGTAATGGAATCAGTAATGCAATATAAGATGATTATTAATGTTATATACCCTAGGCATTGATTAACACAGTCCTTGCAGCACCTTCGGCTGGAGCTCCTCCTCTTCCTCCACCTCCTCCTCCTCCTCCTCCTCCTCCTCCTCCTCCTCCTCCTCCTCCCCCCTCTCCTCCTTCCTCTGGTTCCATCCCTAGGAACAGTTTTCAGAAATGCTGTTGGCGGCTTTTCCATAAGGCCCATCTGTAGCTCAGTACAGGGTCTCAGAGGAGCAGCACCTGCCCAGGGGGGCCTGTTAGAAGTAACACCCCAGGCCTACTTGGGGCCTCCTGAGAAAGTCTCTTCTACCAATGGTTTGCAACTCGAGGGAACACTAGGTCCCTAGAAAGCTTATTAGAACCCAAGTCCTGGGCCCCTGTCCCCAAGGTCCTGTTCAGTTTAAAGCAGGGGGAAACCCTGCTGTTTGGCTAGGGCATCTCTCCAAAAACCATGGCTCTAAAGAGAACTGTGCTTCAACTTTTCTCAACCTTGGTTGCACATTAAAACTACTGAATGAGGTTCCAAAAGCCCATCTTGATTGATTCTGAATTAGATGGCTATCATGTGTCACAAGTATTGAGTTTAGACAGACAACAAAGAATACAGAGACACAGTGATAGTCATGGGCATCTATAGCTAGCTAGGTAGATATTGATATAGATATAGATACAGATATAGATGATACATAGGTATAGGAAAGGATATGGCTGGAGACACGGACACGGACACGGACACGGACACAGACAGAGAGATAGGCATAGGGAAGTAACCAGATTTGAGATACCCTAGCTGCTTCATGCTCAGAACTTCTGTTGGCAACTAGTTCCAAGCTTTTCAGAATGACACTGGCCCATTTCCCTGAGGCTCAGGGGGTGCACCCGGGCTCTGCCAAGCCTGTGTGCCATCCTCTGAACACAAATGCCCTCGCTGCCAAAGCCTTCATGCCAGCTTTATTAATCACACTTTCCTTCATTCCCCAACAAAAATTCCCATAATTTCAGCTGTTCCAGTTGCTGGAGACCTTTCCTTGGGCAAAGTCATAGAGATTGCATTTTGTCTTCGCTCCTACTGCTAAGCTCAGAATAGCTGCAGTGTAGGTTAAAATACTCCAGTCATTTATTAAAAAAAAAAAAAAAAATATATATATATATATATATATATATATATATATATATATATATATCCTAAATACATACCATATGAATAAATAAGTGCACATCCCTACCAAGAATGCCCAAATCTGGCACATCCCTCTCACACACACTGCTTGGAGTGGAGGATTTGATGCCCGCCTTGAGCGCCTCAGCCCGCAGCCTGGGCATCCCAGCAGCAACCTGAAATGCAGTCTCTGTGCCCTTCCCAGTGCCAGCCTGTCTTGGGAATGGCCATCCGTTGACAGGGGTGCGGTGTCCCTCGGCCCTGTCATAGGTCCACCTGCCCGTCTCTCCCTCCTTTCCACCGGGCTGCGCCCCTGGTTTCCGCACCATTCTTTCCAGCTTCTCTCATTCTGGGTATAATCGTGCCCCCTTTTCACACAGCGGGCTCTCAGAAACCTTTCTCCTCCCGGGGGAAAGCCTGGAGGATCCCAGACCTCCTGGAATTGGCTGACAATGCAGGGTTTTCATTCGCATGCAAATTTGTCTCTGGAGGAGATTCAGGGAAAGAGCCTTCCTCTCCAAGGCTCCCTCCAGCTCCACCCCGGCCCTGACCGTCTTTTGTGTTAACTGCCTTTCAGTAGGAAGACACAGCTGCAGGCAGGGGGCTCCGAAGAGCGAGCTTGAGTGGAGAGGAGATCCGCTCTTCGGGATCCAGAGTTGAGGGCTAAGATCTAGAAAAGGAGTCTTTCTAGGCTGCTCTGGCTCCCCTACACTTGTGTTAAGATCTCAAAACCCAAGCCTACTCCTTCTGGTTCTCCCCCTACACACACACACACACACACACACACACACACACACACACACACCTGTTTAATATTTCTTCTCTAAAGAAGCTACAACAAACTAGCGGGGGAATAAATTCTAAGTATGCTTATTGCTGATGTCCTCCAGATAAGTATGCAACTTGGCCAGTTTGAGGGGTGCAAAGCGTGTCCCAGGAAATGAACCGGGAGGGGGAGGGTGTTGGATATTTAGGGCCCAAATTTCCATGGAAACAGATAGAGAGAGCCTCCTCCGGGGGAACGCCGGGCGCCCGGTGGAGTGGCCTTGGGCGGACGCTCCGGTGTAGCTCAGGGTAGTGCCCCTGCCAGCCCGGAATCGCGCCTGGCACTGCGCGCGAGCGCCTGTCTCCAGGGCCGGAGGTGACACCCAGCCTCCAGCCTCGCTTTGCTTGCTAGTCGGGCTTTCTCTCTGCTAGCAAAGAAAAGCACTGGCCAGGGAAGATTAAGGGGCGTGGGCTTCGGGGGTGGCCCCCGCCTTCCGCTTCCCCGAGGCTAAGCGCGCCTGTTCTCTCCTCTCCCGGGCACAGGGCACGAGCAGCCGGGCCGGGCACCTGGCGGGGTCAGAGCCCGCGCCCCCGCCGCCGCCGCCGCCGCCGCGGGAGCCCTTCGCGCCCAGCCTAGGCAGCGCCTTCCACCTGCCCGACGCGCCGCCCGCCGCCGCTCTCTACTACTCCAGCTCCACGCTGCCCGCACCCCCGCGCGGGGGCTCCCCGCTGGCCGCGCCCCAGGGCGGCTCGCCCACCAAGCTGCAGCGCGGAGGCTCGGCCCCCGAGGGCGCCGCCTACACCGCCGCGCCGCGCGGCTCCTCGCCCAAGCCGTCGCCCAGCCGCCTGGCCAAGTCCTACAGCGCCAGCTCGCCCATCAACATCGTCGTGTCCTCGGCCGGCCTGTCCCCGATCCGCGTGACCTCGCCTCCCACCGTACAGTCCACCATCTCCTCCTCGCCCATCCACCAGCTGAGCTCGACCATCGGCACCTACGCCACGCTGTCGCCCACCAAGCGCCTGGTGCACGCGTCTGAGCAGTACGGCAAGCACTCGCAGGAGCTGTATGCCACGGCCACCCTCCAGCGGCCGGGCAGCCTGGCAGGTAAAGGGCGCCGCCAGCCGCCCGGCGCGGCTCCCCTGGGCGCGGGGTGGAGCGGTGGGGAGCGCACTGACGGGCCGCGGAAAGCTGGGGCTGGGCCTGGGCTGGGCCAGCCTACAACATTTACAAGCTGTCAGGGGTGCCAGGGGCTCCCTGCATGCGCGCTTCCTTAGCTCTGCAAGCGTGTCTGTGTGTTTCTGCTCACTGGCAGTCTTCCTCACTAACCCCCTCTGTCCCCAGTCTGAAGAGGAAACCCTGAAAAAGCACGTGTAGCAAAGACACAAACCTGTTGATTCTCTCCCGAGAAAGTCACACTTGCATGCCCTACGCGATCCCCTTTCCTGCCTCAACTCCGGTTGCCAGAGAAAGTGAGGGGTTTCCTGAGATCAGACCCCTGGCTTGCACAGGCTGCAGGCGAAGTGGGAAAGTTGCTCAGCCCCTTGAATTCCTTGACTGCTTTAACATAGGGAGGGAGAGGCTGATGCGAACTTTTCTCTGCCAGCTTAGCAGAGGGCACGTTTCTGTGCTGCTGCCCAGAGCAGCTAAGGAATCTTTGCTGTGGGCCTCACATGCTCACCCCCAATTAGACACCGTGATGGAAAGGCCACTGTGTCTATGGAAACACCTGAGGCGTGAATAGGACTTACTGCCCATGCTTGACCCCACAGAACTATTGGGCAGTTGTGTCCCTCTGCTAACAGATGCTGTGCTGCCGTTTCCTTCCTTGACACACATAGAGGGCTGTGAGCATAAAGAGCATGGCAAAAGAACCTGTGGCAGGCACCAGGCAGGTGGCCAGGGGTGTCCTCGCTTGAGCACAGTAGCTGCCGGTGTGAAGGGTCCAGCCCAGCAGGATGTGGCCTGCCCACAAAGTGATGCTCCGTGTGTTTGCTGGGCAGAGAATGATCTCCTGCCTCCCTGCCTCTCCCAGGCATGTAGAGTTTTGGAAGGCGTCACGAGTGCCCATTCTTGCCCCAGGACTAGAGCATCTATCATGTGGAGACTAAGGAGAAAGGAGCTGGCTAGAAGTGTGTCCCTGGAAACAGACGCCAAAACCTGGTGACATAAGCAACTAGATGGTGTCAAGGAGCATGGCTGTGGAAGCGTAGAGAGAAACTGAGGCTGTGCAGATGCAGTTTTACTCCTGCACTTACCCGATGGGAAGAGTGCAGAGTCTTTGCTTCCAGTTCTTCCTCCTCTGGTTCTGTATGGTACCAGAGTATCCCTTCAGTGAGAAAAGGGAGGGGTCCAAAGGAGAGGCTGCACGTGCAGGAATGCAATGCAGAGGGGCCCAACTGCTCAGGAAACCCGCAAGGGGGGCAGGAGCAGATGGAAATTGCTTGTGTCCCAATGTACGTAAAGGGTTTTTCAGAAGCACTGGTGTGTGTGTGTGCGCGTATGTGTGTGTGTGTGCACATGCGTGCGCATGTCTGTGCGTATCTGCATGTATGCTACACAGTCATGCATGTACAGCCTGTTGGTGTTTTAGTTACTATTCTCTCATGGCTGAGCCAAAATACTCAGCCTCCAAAATGGAAAGGTAAAAGCTTGGTTTAAATCACAGTTCATAGAGGTTGCAATCCATAAGGAGCGGCCTCCAAGGCAGGCTGGGTGGCGTGGCCCACGGACATCACAGAGAAGAACGTTTGTGGCGGGCAGAAGGTCACAAAGCAACAAGGGAGAAGCACAGCTCTTCCCTTGCCTGCTAACTTATCCAGGATGCATAGAGCAGGCAGCCCTCACCCTCCAGCCCTCACGCCCTGGAGCCTCACACGGCACCAGGAAGCAATCCCAGTGTCATGCAGTCTAGATGTAGCCACTTTGGAAGAAGCCCCGCCCAGCCTCCCATGAGGCTTTGCAGGGATGTCCAGACACAAGCCACGGCAGCTGGTTAAGGGTAATGAAGCCTCTTTGGCCAGAAAGAGAATATTCCGCTTGAGCCTCATGCTCCTTTAGCCTTTGCCTTCCTCCATATTTGCATCTGTTCCTCGGATTGTTTCTGGCAATATTGATTTTACTGCCTGGTGAGAGAAAGCCAAACTCAATATGCTTTTGAAGAATCTTAATTTTCAAGCTGCAGTGGATACCTTTAATGTTGAATATATTTGTTTTACATGCATGCTTTTAAATATTCATTTAAACTTTTCCTTTTTCAAAAATTGCTTCTGGTGTTTTGGAGCCTGAGGTTATTTTATCATGGTGTGTAAACACTTGCTTGCCGTGAGATTATATGATCCATTGAACAATCTGTGACTGAGGACAGGAACAGGACAGGAGCTGTGGAGTTTGTGACATCAGAAATCTTGGAGCCTTTGGACTCCAGGCCCACTTCCGTGCCCTCGATTCTGTTCCAGGCATTGAGACATGCTGAGCCCCCTGGCTTGCCCAGAGAAAGAGCAAGCTGAAAAAGACCGCTCACTGCAGACTGGGAAGTATGAACCCAGGACAGCAACAGTCCTGCATAATCAGATCATTTCATCATGATTTGTTTTGAATTTTGTTTTTTTATATATGTTATGTCTGGCTCAGCCTGCCCTGTGGGTGGGGCTGGCACAGCATGTGACGCTGGGGATCGAACCGAGGTCCATGCAGTTGCGTGAGCTTGCCTAAACAGGCACGTTAGACCACTGAGCTATCTCACCGGCCCTCATCATGATTTAATTTGTATCTCTTATGCACTGCCACTGACTTAGACCCTAGAGATAGGACCCCAGCTGTAATCCCTGTTTCTGTTTCAAATCGAAAAAATTTTAAAATATCATAAAAATAAACACTTCCAGGCAGCAAGGTAGTGCGTGCCCAAATCCCATCTACTCGGGAGCTTGAGGCAAGTGCTCAAATTCAAGGCCAGGCAGGACAGTTTAACAAGACTGAAATTAAAACTAATGGTAAGGCCGGGTTTGGTGGGGCATGCCTGTAATCCCAGCACTTGGGAGGCTGAGGCAGGAGGATCAGTATGAGTTGGAGACCAGCTTAGGCTACAAAAGTGAGCTCCAGGCCAACCTGAACTGCATAGCAAGACCCTGTCTCAAAAAGATTAAAAAAAAAAAAAAAAAAAAAAAATTCAATGGTAAGCAATGGCCTAGTATGAAACAGGTCCTGTGTTTAATCCCCTCATTAATAATAATGATAATAATAAAAATAATTGCATCTGGTAGGGTGGCAAAGAAAAAGCCTAGTTAGAAGGTGCCTTTCCAGTTAGTTTGGAAGGAGTGGCTGACCTACGGGTACCTGGAGAATGGGGCTCTGAGAAGAGAGGAGGGCAAGCTCAGAGCTTACACAGAGCATGAAGCTGGGCTGTGCCATCAGTGGCTGGCCAGCAGTGTGGGGTGGGCAGCAGATCAGCAGGGCCCCGTGAGCCTGGATGGGTCCTTGAGGACGCTGGCTCTGCCACGTGGCTAGGCATCCGCTAGGGGCTGGAGCAGGGAGTGGTCCGGGCTCAGGCGCGCTCCGACTCCTGTGTTGAGAGCAGACTTCAGGAGTAAGGGCGACAGCAGGAAGGTGAAGTGTATGTGAGGGCGGTCCTCTGGGCCAGAGGCCACCGCCCTGGGCTCTGCAGGGTCACACCGGAGGGGACGCAAAGCTAGGCAATACTGGTGAGTAGTGTAGAGCCCTCGGGCTTCCCTCACAGGCCAGGTGGGGATGGCCAGAGAACAAGGACGGAGGACACCACTGACCCCAGAGCCAGAATGGACAGCTGTTGACTGAGATGAGCGCAGCTACAGAGGGTGTCGGGTAGCTTTGGGGCAGTGGGAAACACCTGGGCTTTTGGACACATGATGGTTTCAGGCCATCATCAGTGTGTGGGACAAGCAGAGGTGGGCGTGCGGCCCAAGAAATCTGTCAAGGTTTGGTTCAGCTCTGGGCATTTCCAGAGCGGCTGCATCCTGTCTGAGGAGTCTTATCGCCAGCTGCAGAGGCCACGGCATACACACTTGTGTTTGCCACAAAGCTTTGCTGGTGGCCAAACTTGGCGACGTTGACCCAGAGACCGCAGGGCTCAGTTCTCTGGGGAAACATCAAAGTGCGGATAAAACCTAGAAAAGTCTCATTGTCACATAGGCGGTCATCAGAAGTAGAGTTTTCTTCTTCCTTGTGAATGTCGCCTTCATCCATGCACAGAGGTGCCTGACTGCACACCCAGCTCCTCTTCGTAAGATGCGCCCCCTAGTGTTCCCAAATCTTTCATACCTTACCTTCCAGCCTCAACTTTTTCCTCTCTAAGACACGTCAAAGTAGTAGTTTTTACTTTTACAATTTTGAACTTACACTCAGGTAGTATCTAGATGTGATAAAAGCATATCTTTAATATTTAAATTAAAAATTTTTTAAATTTTATTAAAATTAAACATTGTGGACTCCCCATCTCCACCCCAAAATATACCCTCGTGCTTCAAACATACTATCCCGTCACTACTGCTACCCTGGGAAGCAGTTCTGCAAGTCCTCCTTCGTGAGTGTCTCTTCATGGCTGCCCTCATATCCGGAAGCAATTCAAGGCATTTATGGAAATTTCTGTTAAATAAAAACGTTATGATGTTGGGCCTGCCAGATGGCTCAGTGGACTAAAGCACCTGCTCGGGGAGGTGCAGCAGCAGCCTGGGTTCGATCCCCAGCGTGCCCTGCCGGTGCTGCCCCAAGGGCACCCTGAGACAGTGATTAAGACTAGGTGTGGGGGTGTAGGCCTGTAATCCCAATGCTTTGGAGGCTGAAAACAGGAGGGTCACTATGAATCTCATCTGTGTTATGACACCCTGCAGACCCTGTATTAAATTTTTAAAAAAATGTTATGATGCTCACATCTGCCTCATTCACCGGATCTGATGTGCAAAGAAACTTCTGTCTCATTCCTGAGATCCAAACGGCTCCCAAGGCCAATGCTTTCAGTTGGCTCCGCCCATGAAGATAGCCACAGCCTTGCACTACGAATAACACTCATGAATAAGAACTTGCACAACTGCTTCAGAGGTTCGCAAGAACAATGGGATAATTGTGCTCAAAGCCAAGGGAGCATTTTGTGTGGGATTAATGACAATGTGTCTTTTGTTATAGAGAGAAAAAAAATATAACACTTTCAGAAAAAAGATAATAAAATAATACTAATACATTACACATTGTTATCATCAAGGTAGTTACTCAGAGTACAAGATGTAGGCATAAAATATTTTCCAAACAAAATTGGCACAAGCCTTTCTTTTAAACGAATGAAGAGATACTCTTTTTTTCTGGTGCAGTAATTGCTCATTTAGCGATGCCCACGACATGGTCGGAGATATACATGTAAGAAGCCACCTACTTGTGTTTTAGATGCAAAGCAAATTTACGGAGTCCCAAAACATGCGTGTTTCTGTGTTGGCCATATGAAGATAAGGAGGCATGAGCCATGCTCCAAATTCCATGCAGGAGGAAGGAGAATTCTGTTATGGGGGGAGGACCCCTAAGGCGCAGCTAGTGGGCCGCAAGGAGTGCCCCACGTGCGTCCTTCAGGGAGGTGAGCCCAAAACTGAGCCCTAAAGCGGCAATGAGTGGGAAATGTATCAGGGACGAATGCACAAGAAACGTGCGCAGAGTGAGTGGGGACACAGAAATGGCTAGCAGGCCAGTGTCTTGCACAAGGCTGAATAGCGGTGGCGGATGCAGTCCTGAGAGAGGGCTGGGCAGTGGCCCCACCGGGAGGGCTCCTCCGTCCTCTTCCTAGCACACCAGTGGTGTGATCTTGCGTGCGTGCTGAACTCTGTTCTGGCAGCTGCATGGAGGATGGACGGATGAAGGAGAGCGGGTCGGGGACATGCAAAGCTATCAGTGCTGCTTTTCTTTCCTCCCAGGTGAAGTTGCTAAACTCGGCCCTGCTCCACAGCGAGCACTTTGAAGGTGTAGAGGAAGAGAAGGGCTAAGGAAGAGAGCATAACCCAGTTTTTACATTGTTCTGACCAACAGGCTTGCTTAATTCCATTTTTTATAAATTAAGAGTTAAATTTATTTATTTCACTGAATGAACATATTAAATATTAACGAAAAATAAAATTGTGCTGAGCAAACATTTGCACTATAAGGCATGTGCTCCACGCGGCTGTTGTGCCAGACGCTGCACGTGTTATCTCCGGCATTCTCTCCCACAACTGAGTGGGATGAGAGCAATTTGTAGACCCATCCCACAGATTTATAGTTAAGGCTCCTTCATGATACATTCCTTGCCCAAAGCCCCTTGTCTTGAAGTGGCAGGGATGTGATTTGAACCTACTCCTCTCTAAGTCCAGAGTCTCCATGTTGGGTACTATACGTGATACAGGAGTAGAAAGAGCTTATCTTCATGTCCACAGAGGAACACATCAAGGACAAGGACTACAGCCCAAGATTTTAACTTATTTAAGTCATAAGTGTTTGCGAAGGAGGCAAAAGCATCTCAAAGCTGGGTTGACCTCCTATGAGTGTGTCTTTACTAGTACCAAAGTTTGTTTCCTTTGGTAAATAAAATAACAGGATGTTTTCTCCTTCTTAGTTTAGAATGAAACTAATCCTGTTAGAAATAGAAGCCCAGCTTATAAATATGTTAAGTTGTCAAACACCAGAAGCCTACTTTGGCATAAAATAATAGCAGTGAACTATAAATTCTTAGCTAATGATTTCCATTAAAGTAGACCTAATAAGGAAAGATATCTCACCACAGCACCTGGGCTCAATGCTCAGCACCCAGTTGACTGTGCTTTGTCAGGCACTAACTGAGTATTTCAGAATTTCAGATGCATCCATTGAGTGGTGAGGGCTTCCACATGCACTTGTTTGTGGGAAACAAAGCCCAAACTGCCTATTTCTGAATGAAAATGTGCAATTTCTGGCTTCAGGCTCCCTATGAAGGCACCACTTGGTCAAGTAATGAGCAAATATTTAACACAGTTCCTAAGACATAGTCAGAAGGCCACGTAACATCTGGCTCTTGCTGCCCCTTTAAACCTTTTTGCCTAAAGTTGGCCTTCCAAGTGCCCATAGGTAAACTCTGGAACAGTTTTCATGTGATTTGTGCTCACTGAAGCCCTAGGTAACCCTCAGCATCATTTAAAGTAAAATCCTACATATGTATGTGCTTAAGAGACAAAGAGAATCCCAGATCCAGTTTACTAGCTAGACTGTGATCAGCATAGGACTGTGAACACTGCTGTAACCTTCTTGCAAAGGTGGAAGACTCTCTGTCAACTGGAGGTTCCACACATTGTTTGAAAGGAGGCCTTGGGCTAGGGAGATAACTCAGTAGAGTAAGCACTTGCCTGGCAAGCACAAGGGCATGAGTTCAATCCCCAGTTTCAGAAAAAGAAAGAAAGAAAGAAAGAAAGAAAGAAAGAAAGAAAGAAAGAAAGAAAGAAGGAGAGAAAGAAAGAAAGAAAGAAAGAAAGAAAGAAAGAAAGAAAGAAAGAAAGAAAGAGAAAAGAGGCCTTACTAGGGAACTCGATCCACCACAGAGAGCCCTAGCGCTTCCACTGACCAAGTTTCTGGGCACCAGCCCCAACCACATAAGCTTATACCCAGAAAGGCTCTGTGCACAGCTTTGTTCTGAGCTATGTAAGAGGGATTTCTCTCCCGCATGGTGCTCTTGGGAAGCCCGGCCCGCCTGCGCCCTTCCCAGCACCAGCTAACTGAGGGACAATGCCTAGGGAAAAAACACTCCTGTTCATATTGCAAAAGAGCTGCCTCGGGTATTTTTCCTCTTCGAATATGACAAATGCACAGAGGTTGTTGAGGAATGAGAAAGAATTAGTGACTTGAAAAGGAGAGACCAAAACAGAAATAAAACATGTCTCAGAAAATTTCTGGGATAGAAACAGTTATAAGAAATAAACAGAAACTTTGGGCTCAGTATTGAAGAGGATTTAGGATGATCTTGAATTCATGAAATAAAAGTTAGATGGTATGAGAAAGGATAAAAGAATAAGAAAATCTAGTCTGTAAAAATGTAACTACCAGAGCTATAAATATGACAGAATAGCTTGGAAATTGTTAAGAAAATCACTCAGAGTTGAGAATATAAGAGGAAAGAGACAGAAAATATGAGAATCATACCCCCAAAATCCACAAAGAACACATCTCTGAGATCTAACACATTACCAGAGTCTCAGGAAGAGAGGAGAGATGTAATTGTCCAGGAAGTCATAGAGAAGAACTCAGAGCTGCATGCCCAGGCCTTGGCGGGAAGCTCCCTCTGCTTGCAGTAGACAGCATCGCCTATGCCACATCATGAAATCTCAAAGCACCAAAATAAAAGAAGGCCCTAAAATCTACCGAAAGACATAAAACAGACTCTCCCTATCTTAGCAGTTGTAATGTCAGGTGGTAGAGAATGTGTCGCTGCGCACACACTCTGAGGGGAAGTCATTCTCGGCCTAAACCAGTACACAGCCAATGAGCCATCAGGAAGGGAAACTCTCCTATTGCTACACTTGCAAGAACTCAGAAAACTCATCTCCTCTGCACGCTGTCTTAGGAAGATACAGTCCTGGGAGGGAGTCACACAGCTAAAGAAGCCATCAAAGGAAAGGAGGGGAGGATATCCAAGGAGCAGCATATGCCACCAAGGAGGGTGGTAAAGAGAAGCTCTGGGGGGAAAAAGCCAAGGAAAAGGAGGCTGGGAAGAAGGGAAAGAGGACTGCACGTGGGAAAGCGGAGGATTGTGATGCAAATCCCCGTAGGCCTGGCCAATTCCATTGACAGGGACAGAAAAACCACACACACACACACACTGAAGAGTAGATGTGTTGATTGCAGGTGAGGGGAAAGGAGATGCATTGCATGATTAGTTCACTGAGTTTCCCCACGTCACGCACAAGGCGGAAGTCATGAGCTTGAGTGCAGCAAGTGCAGGAGGGTGTGGTGGTCCAGAGCTCCCTGCATCCGTGACCTGTGCTGCCTTGGGTCAGGTCAGCAGGCCTCCACTGAGTACCTGTTTCATTCACGATGCTCCTCTGGGGACTGGACACTTGCCTGCGAGCCTCAGGGGCCAGAGCCCTGCAGCTCTTTGGACTCCATGCTCTAGTTTAGTTAAGATGCTAGATGGTGAGGGGAGTTCAGGGCAAAAGATGAAGGGGACTGGAGGTCAAGGGTCATGATTAAGCGACATTTGAGCCAACATTGGGAAGGAGAGAGGACAGCGTGTGGGCATCTGGAACCCTGCCCCAGGCAATGAGGACAGCCAGGTCAGAGGATCCACAGCAAAGTCACACTGGATCTGCTGGGGAACAGGAGGGGCCTTCCTGGAGATTGTCCGCTTGCCCTGTGGTGGGGATAGCAGCCCTGGAACAGTTCTGCACAGCCTTACAAAGACCACATGAGACTGTGCCGGTCCATTGCTTATTAAGAGGCCCACTTGTTAGAGAACGCTGTGCATGATGCCTCTTATAACTGTTGTGAGGCTCTGTGGAGTTTCAAAGAGAGGAAACATGGAACCTGCAGCACGACTCATCTGACCGCAAGGAGAGTAGCACGGAAGTCAGCCACGAAGCGGCTTGTAGCATGCAGTGACAATTTGGGCCAGGAGAAAAAAAGCAGAGTGGAGGGGCTCTCAAGAGGGACAGGGACCCAGGAGGGAAGGGAAGCATTGTTGAAGGAAGGCAGGCTTCCTGGTTGCGTTCAATAGGCCACCTTCGTGAGTGACCGGAGCCGATCGAAGTGGGGGAAGCGGGACTGAGTTCTGTACTCACTGTAAATGAGCACATAGAGGAGCCGCGAATCCCGCTGAGTTTAATGTGGAGATTAGGGTTCCAGGGTATATATAGGAGCTGAATCTGACATGAAGTTTCGATCTCTCAAACTAACTCCCAGGAGGTCTGACTACAGTCAGAGGCCCTGAGCTTTCTCAAGTAAAATACTTTGCATTAGTTCATTAGTTCATTTCCTGTTGCTATCGCAAAATACCTGAACTTAGCTACCTATGAAGAAAAAAAAGTACGTTCGCTCAGTTTTGGATGCTGGAGATTCAAGTCTGAGCATGGGGAAGTCAAGGATTATGAGAAATAAAACGTGTCTTCTGATGGTCCCTGTGGCTGAGTCCCTGCCTGGCAGATGGCATCATGGTGGGAGGAGAGGTCACCTAGCGAGATGGGAAGGCGGAGAGAGGCAGGGGCCTTTGAAACAGCCTTTCTCTCAGGAACTCAGTGGGATCCCCAGCAGCCACGTGAGTCACTCTCAAGTCGGAGTCTCTCCTGACCTACTGAGCTTACTCTTCCCTGTGGCCCACCTCTTAAAGTGACTCCCGCTGTGTCACTAATGCACTGTGACCAGGCTTCCAACACATGCCCTGCGGGCGAAAGCCACACACACCACACACACACACACCACAGCGTCATCCCACGACTTTTTAAGGAAGGATCCTTTTTTTTTTTTTTTTTTTTTTTTTTTTTTTAGTTGAAAGTCCCAGGAGTGTAAGAATTAGAGACTACAGGCGAGTGTTTGACAAGCCTGAAGAGGAGAGGGTTACCACAGGACTAGATCGGGGGCCCCTGAGCCAACTCCCAGGAAAGCTCTTGTTTTCCCTTTGAGAACTGGGTTATGTGATGAGCGGAGCCATAGCGTGCTGCACTGGCCTTAGAGACGCCATCTTGTTTTCTCTAGGCCTGTGGCTAAGACAGGCAGGAGGCAGCACCCAGGATACAAGGGAAAGCTGCTCTCATGTGCCAGGTAGACGAGCAAAAGAAACCTCATGATGGGAACAGGGAGGGCCAGAGAGAAACAGCCCAGTGCTGATCCACTGCCGGGACAGTCGCTCCCAGCCGGGGCTCTGCACCCAGCAGAGATGGGCAAATGCGGCGGGTATTGGAGCCCATGGGTCGTTTTCAGTGTAGGGTGCTTGCCTCTGAATATAAAGTTGGTGGACTATGGCTGCAAAAATACCTACATGCACACGTACATTCCCAGTACATTAACTGAAATGGAAATATCTAAAATCTCCGAAGTCAGGGAAGGGCCGATACCTCTGTAGATTAAAGTGCCTGCTTAGACTGAGCACAGCAACCAGGGTTCAGGCCCCAGCGTGCTGTCCCGGGGCCTCACCCTGGATGCACCAGGGTGCATCCCTTGGTTGCCCAGGAGGGCAACCAAGACTGGGTGTGGCAGTGGGCCCTGTAATCCCAGCATCTGGGAGGCTGAACACAGCTGAATTACTATGAGTCTGATCTGTGTAGTGAGACCCTGGAGACCCTGTACTAAGTACATTTTAAAAATTAATAAACTATAAAATCTCTAAAGTCTGATCCCAAGGAGATCTGCATGGTATATTGTCCCATCCACACAAGAGAACCTAATTTTAATACCTTGTGCTTTCCTGCAGTCCAAAGGAGAAGAGCATTTCAATTAGGAGGCATGTGGGTTCCTCCAGGGTAGCCTGTGAAACCCCTGAAGATTCCCAACCCCTCACCGTGGCTCTCAGGAAATTGAAACAGATATTTTGGCTGACTGTGGTAAAGCTAGGTAGAAGACGAAATGGTTCCAGTCCATCGATACCCAATGTCACTGTTAATACAAACTAAAGAGAACACAAAAGGAGATAGCGTGTTTTCCTTAAAGTGAGCAAAACATCTACAAATTAGCCACAGCTAACACAAAAATTTGGCTCTATGAATATTGAAAACCTATGAAAGAAAGAGCCTTCTCTCTGACCTCTGAGCAGCACAGTTTCTTGGAAAATGGTTTTCTGTCTTCCTCATAGCTCAGCCATCTTTTTCCCTCGGACCTAGAAAGCTGGGGGTGGAGTCTGGGTCTCAAGCACCGAGCAGGCAGCCAGGTCCAAGAATCAAGAGATCTTGAGAATAAACAGCATCCAGCCCCGCCTGGCACCTGCGCATCTGCCCCAGGGCACTATGGGTCTGTCTGGAGGGGATGAGGGCGGGTGATCCCTGGATACAGGGCTGCTGGGTCTCTAACTTGGGGCTCTCATCCCGCAGCTGGCATCAGCTGTGTGTCCTGGTGCTCCTTAACGCTGTGCATGGACTGGCAACGCGGTCATGTGATCAGAGCGTCCCTTAGGAGGCCAGCTGCTGGGCCAGCAGTTCACACGGGAAAGGGAGGCCAGGGTAATACCTTGAGGAGGTACCATGCGTGCACATGCATGTACATGCGCACACGTGCACGCGCGCGCGCACACACACACACACACACACACACATACACACAGACCAGTCTTCTCAAGAGGTCCGCAACCTGCTCCAGGGCTGCAAACAACTACCTGTTCATATGTCTCAGACCTTTTGTGTTGCTACAGCCAAATATCACTGGCTGTGAAACTTGGAAACAATGGAAATCTCTTTCCCACCACCCTGGAGGTTAGAGAGTCCAAGACCAAGGTGCTGGTAGGGCACTGCTGGTTGAGTGAGAGCCACTTTGCGTTCGCAGCCCGTTGTCTTGCGGGGTCCTCACATAACGGAAGGGACAGGGGCTCTCCCCGGGGTCCCTTGTGTGAGTCCGCAATCCTGACCTGGAGAGCTGTGCATCCCTCGCCTGTCATGTAACCCCTCAAGGCCTCCGCCCCCGGTAGCATGATAAGAACGGCAGGGAGATGCGGACAGGAGCCCCGAGTAGCCGGCGCCCTGGCTCACACACAAGCAGCACCCTTCACAGTGGTCCTGTGCTTATAAACAAGCGGCGGGCTTGTGGCCAGCCAGACTCGATGCACACTGACTTTCCAGGCTACAGAAATGTGGTTCACATCACGGAATTCCGCCCCGGTGGCGGGCTTCATACTGGCTTCCTTGGATGAAGACGGCCTGGGAGAATCAGCCCAGGAAATTCCAGCTGTCCACTAGGCTCATCCAGTGTGTGTGATGGTAGGGAATTCAGGATTTAATGGTCATAACCAGTACTCAGTGACAGTTCTGAGGACATAACCCAGCACCAAATAAAGCTTCAGCATATACATGTACATACACAGCTATGAAAACCTTTAAGATGGAAAGAATCCAGAGAGCTTTCCATCTTTCCAGAGCTGTTCATTATGCCATAGAACTCCTCTCTTCTCAAGCTCTTCTTAGGTATGCCAAATGTTATGTTGGGCAGAATAATAACAATGAGTAAAATATTGATGTAGAAGAGTTACAAAATGTAAATATAGAAAATGATTGATCGATTGAGCCATTTGTCATGTTCTTCCTTTAAATCTGATTGAACATAATGTCATCTCTTTCTTCTGAAATTATTGCAAAGGCTACTCTGAGGCTTCGATGATAAGTAAAGCTACAAGAAAAAGATACGAAGGTAACGTTTTTCAACTTGTCGCTTTGGGAGCTGGCTGTCCAGATCTTAAAAGGGTACCTAAAATTTCCCGAGTAAAAGGGCCTCTCCTTTAGGCTACTGAGGTGAAAAGCATCTTCGTAGACGTAGTTTTGCAAAATACTGCGACCGATTTGGTGAGGAAACCCGCATGCCGAAGCCTGCTTTTGTCGGGCCCAGCTCCCTCCTTGTCCAACAGTGCAAATTTCACCCTCGCCCTTAGCCGCATCATCGAACCTGAAAATGGCTTCATTCTTCTAGCACTCAGCATATTGAAGAACAGGATGAATAGCCTTTAGAGGCCTCAGCCTCCCTGCCCGTCTGCCTGCCTGCCTGTCTGTCTGCCTGCCTGCCTGCCTGTCTGTCTGTCTGTCTGTCTGTCTGTCTGTCTGTCTGTCATATTTCCATCTCAGCGTACAGACAACAAAAAAGACGGAGCAGAGGTGACACGGTCTGGAGTCTCTCCCTGGAATTCTGCCGCTGTGCATAGCGATCGGGTCCGGAAGCAGACTCCCGATGCGCCCCTCAAGGGTCCCATGGATGGGGTGTGAAGACAGCACTACCGAGAAAGGAAAAGCACGTGTTGACTTTAATCCCCAGTCACAAGGAAGAGACTCGATGCGAATGTGACACATTGCTTTAAAGATGGGGGTAACCGGCTTAGGAGGAAAGCCCGGAATAGCAGTTTGCTTTGCTCCCGTAATTCCCCAAGACCATTAGAAGTCAGTGGAGAACAAAATTTGAGGTCTCCTCCAGCCAGGCAGAAGGAGGGCTTCGAGGCAGATTTTACATACCAGCCCCTCCCAGGTAAAAGTTCCCTTTGCCTGCTGGATTTGCATGCCAAGTTCAAACTACAGGTCTTAGATAACGGCCCTTTTCCACAAAGACGTTATACTTCAGAGCTGAGCTCTGCCCCTAAAGTCCGCCCAGACCTGTTGAGGGGGGCTCGGGGTGCGCAGGTAGAATGGCGCCAGCTTCTAGTTGAAGCTGTTGTAAGGAAGATTCCCAAGTTCACAGCACACACAAGATGGTCATAGCTCTGCCTCCACCGCACAAACACACCCAGTGTGGAACAGAGCGCAGCCACTCGCCGTGGAAGAGCTGCCCCCAGAAAGTCCCTGCCCTGGCTGGGCCACCTGACGGAGCAGAAGGCCCTTTCCAGAGACGCACAGAAGCGAGAGGGCAGGCCTAGGCAGAAAACACCCTGCCCCGCACCTGGCATCACAGGCCGCTCCTGGGAGTTCCCCAGCAAGTAGCCAATTGCATCCTGCAGTGCGGCCAGCTGAGGACAAAACCCAGCCTGTCTCTTCCTCCTCCGCTCTCCGAGGTGCTGTTACTTCCTGTGAACTTCAGAAACCCAACCTTCTGAGGAGAGGCCCCAACTCCACGTCCCAAGCTAGGTGTTCCCGGGGCTGTACTCCATCCTCAGCTTACAGGGTCTGCCAAGAGCCAAACTCTGACGTGTACATCTTAAGCTCTTCCATCCTGTTCTGTCTTTTTAGACTTGACTCAGATATTCCAAGCTAGGTAACTTAACAGAGGCTCTAGAGAGTGACCGAACAGGCTCCTTCCCTGGATCCATCTCCCGAAGTCCCAAGCCCCAGTCAGTAATGGGTTCCTCAGGCCACAAGAAAAAAAGAAAAAAGTCCAAAAGTCTTCCAGATGTATGCCACACACCCTCTTAGGGCAGAAAAGCATGGACAGTCACTTCTTTGTGTACATGGTGGCATTTTGGGACTCCAGATACCTACTGTGCCAGAATCCCTGGAGAAACTATGATCACAGCCAGGGTGCACCCTATGTGGAAGTCCATCCTGATGATGGAAAAATACATCCTCTCCCTCCCCCTTTCCCTCCCCTCTCCTTCCCCATCTCCCTCCCTTTCCTCCTCCCCTCCCCCTTCCCCTCCATCCCCCCTCTCCCTTCCCTCCCTCTCCCTCTCTTCTCCCCCTCTCCCTGCCTCTCCTTCCTTCTCTCTCTCCCTCCCTCCCCCC